>JABWIB010002994.1:0-12267 GCA_016617825.1 Platyplectrum ornatum | reverse complement strand
CTCTCCTTCATCACACTGCTCTCTCCTTCATCACACTGCTCTATTCTTCATCACACTGATCTCTCCTTCTTCATCACACTGCCCTCTACTTCATCACACTGATCTCTCCTTCGTCACACTGATCTCTCCTTAGTCACACTGCCATCTCCTTCGTCGCACTGCCCTCTCCTTCGTCGCACTGCCCTCTCCTTCGTCGCACTGCCCTCTCCTTCGTCGCACTGCCCTCCCCTTCGTCGCACTGCCCTCTCCTACGTCGCACTGCCCTCTCCTACGTCGCACTGCCCTCTCCTTCGTCGCACTGCCCTCTCCTTCGTCAAATTGCTCTTTGCTTCCTCACACTGCCCTCTCCTTCATCACACTGTCCTTCCATTTCATTACATTGCTCTCTCCATCACATTGCCCTCTCCTTCCTCACACTGTCCTCTCCATCACACTGTCAAATTTAATGAACGGATAGCAGTCAGTAATTATTGTGTAATACTCTAATGTGTGATACTGTATTTATTATCAAGTTTTTATATAGAACCATCAGATTACATAGCATTTTACTATTTCATATATGAACATAGATATAACAAAGAGATCACTTACCCTTTGTTCACTTTTCTATCTTACTCTTTATTACTTTAGTCAACTAGTCAACATACTTAAGAGTCGTGAAACTCTCTCTGTTGGGGAACCATCTGTGTTGTGGTTCCGTTGGCAGCATCAACCCTGACAAAAAAGGGCTTTCGCACGGGCGAACCAAATCCATACCTCCCTGGATGCTTCCTGCATCGCTTACTCCTGAAGCGTGATAAATGGAAACGCAGACTGAAGACTCTGCATCAGGATAGGCCACCGGAGTTAGCAACTCCATTGCCTCCTGCAGTTAGTTGGACTCACATGTAACTGACCACCCCATACAACACTAGTCATAGCCACACATCATAATTTTCAGGTGCCACATGGTCCTTAATCTGTCCTTGCTTTCTGAAGAGATCATTTCAGTGACCGCTACATTTTTATGACACAGAGGTTATACAGAACTGTGTAACTGTTATATAATGTTATTTTATATAAATGATATATGTTAGTCATGTTTTGGGCTCCATACACCACCTCAATGCATTTGAAATGAAACAACAAGATGTGCTTTACAGCTTTAATTTGAGGGTATTTACATAAAAATCAGGTGTAGGAATTACAATTGTTTCTTTATTTATTCTTTATAGCAGCTTTCAAATATCAAGGGATGTCAATAGGTGGAGGAGAGGGCATTTTTCAAAGCAAGAGACTTAGTAGAATGCGAGGGCATGCGTATAAACTGGAGGGTGGTAGGTTCAGGGTAAATATGGTAGGTTCAGGGTAAATATGCGACAGAAATTCTTCATTGAAAGGGTGGTTGATAAGAGGAATAGCCTCCCATCAGCAGTGGAGGAGGATAATAAAACAGAACAGCAGGCTTCAAATCTAGGGGTATTCTAAGTCTCAAATAAAATAGAGAAAAACATATGTCAGTATAGTTTTAAATACACAACTGGGCAGGCTAGGTGGGTCATGTGGCTCTTATCTGCCATGTCTTCTTTGTTTTATGTTCTAATTGTGCCAATGTCCCAATATTTATGCACATGACCAGTGGCGTAGCTACATGGGTCAAATCAGTTGCACTTGCGACCAGGCCCAGAAGGAGGAGGGCCTAGAGCTGTCACTAAGTACAGAATTAACTGTATCCCTGGATCAGAAAGACCCTGAGAGGCAGGCAGCGTTTCCCTACATGAAAAGGACCATGTTACTCGCAGTGTTTGTCCAGCAGCATAAAAAGGAGATTCCGGCATGATAACGGTGTCTCTGTTTTGAGCTTTGTAAAATATTGTTTGTGATAGGAAAGGTTAAAATAGCATTTGCAGAGCTTTGTGCAAGAACTGCCAGGCTGGTTGATTTATAACTGGAACTCTGGAAGAGTATAGGAGAACATGATGGTTTTTTTGTGTCTCATTCTGTTGTGTAATGGGATGAAAGGTTAAAATTGAAACTAGAATGACCAAGTTTAGATCCTAAATCCTAAATCTGCTCCTCCTATAGTATAATAATGTGACACCACAGTCTGCTTCCCCTGTTGTATAATGTAACACCACATTCTGCTTCCTCCTGTATAATAATGGGGGAAACAGACAAGTGTGGCCTGATACTATCAGGGTGAGAATGTCCACTGATATTGGTCCATTCCCACCCTAAAAATACCAACCCACAGCCACCCCAGAAGCAGACATCACTTTAGATGGTTCACCTCTGATGGTAACCTGGCTCTCACTCAGTCTTTCCTACAACACACACAAACACACACACGCACTGGCAACTTCTCCATTTTTCTAAACATAAGTCTCTCATTTAAATATTGCTATGTCAATGTGAACCTATACTTTTTTGTTGTATTTTTTTTCTTTTTTAGTTTCTTTGTTTCTTTTGCATTATTGTATCATTTCAAGCCATCTGTTTGTCTGTCACTTCCCTTCCAAAACCTGGCACACTAACATGATAATAATTTATCCACTTAGCTTCAATCTCTTTTAAACTATACTTGAATGCCAAGGAGATAATCCATTTACAGCAAATAGGCCATTGCAGGACAGCAAAGCAGAAGAGAACATTCATTACAAATGCCACAAATAAGATACATACACAATTTGCCATGTCCAAAAAAACAGGACTGGATCCAGACTTCCTGAATACATGGTTAATTGACTTTGCCCAATCTAACTGGTTCTTGTAGAGGTTGATTTCCTGATAACACCACAACAATTGAACTGGACTGAAATGTCTGACACCAAAACTAATTCTTACCACAGCCTAACCCTGTCCTTAAACACAACCTAACTTTGTACTCGCATGTCCAAGTCATGCTGAGGCCAGAAGAGTAGATAAAGCATGACATTGAACTCAACCTGGCATCATAGTTGAGTGAAGAATCTTTGAGTAGATATCGCTGTCCATTAGGCAACCTTAGACTCAGCAGTATGAAGCAGAATTCTGTTACAGCTGTAATTGTCTAACTGTACGAACTGTCTGACTGTATATAATATAATATATAATATAATTATATACAGTGGTCGAAGTGGAAATTTAGATGTGGGGGTATGGACATTTAGGAGTGGTGGTATGGAAACACAGAATATAATGGAAGTCAATGGAGATTTGTAGTTTTTTAATTACATCAGTGGGAGAAGTGCCGGTATGGCACCCCCATATACCCCCCCACTTCGAGCTCTGATTATATACATATAATTGAATCATCTAATTTAGTAACATGTCGATAAATATATGTAATCTGAAGGTGGAAGACCCAAATACTATTTTCTTTAGTTACCTTGCTGTAATTACAGCTTCTTGAGAGCCGTAACAAAACATACTAAATAGACACAACTATATGGTGACATAAAGCAGGGAAGTCACGAGTTTCAGGACTCCTTGAAAGCTTCAGTATTCAATAGTTGAGGCACAGGAAACCTTTAGTTTATAGAGCAATGTAAAAGCAAGGGATATGAATGAGGGATGTAGAAGCAGAGCACCCAGCAGGAAGGTATCAACCATTTATTGGATATGAATGAATGGCAGGAACTGTAGTTCTAGTACAGTTGGAGAGGCATGTAAAGCTGCTCTCTGCCACAATATCTACATTACATATTTAACCACTGTATACCAAAATTACACCAATAAATCATGTAAAGAATTTTTGATCCTAATGTAACCAATTAATAAAAATAGAATAATATAACTGACATGAGCATTATGTTAAAGTCCAGTAGGCCTAAAAGTCTGTGTTTATTGAAATTTCTCTTACCTTCACCCAGAGGGTCCAGGGTGTGGATCATGAGCTGGAAAATGGTGCTACGTATGGTACTGTTGTGCAGGGAGGCCGAGCTTCCTCCTCTGGTGAGGAATGGCTTTAGCTGGACAGAAGTGGAACATATAATATTTTATATTAACTGTGATTGACGATATCTACATGTAACTTCAAAGACTGAACCTACTATATTGGCATGGCTTTTTATCAAGAAATCAGTTTTAAATACATGTATTAAAATGGACATTTTAGACATTGACATTGGTATATTTAGTAAGCACACTACTTTTGGGTTTCTCAAATAATTACTAAATAATGCCTCCAATCAACCACAACCTGAGCTAACTAGAATGCCCCCAATAGCAGGAATGTCGGCTCATGTGCCAGAACTAGGACAACTTGGATCTGGAACTGTATTTGATAGATAGTTATCTGGGACTGTATTTGATATAAAAAGCTGTAACAATGGGCAGTTTTTATCTATAACACACTAAATAACATAATAATAACAGATGCTGACTTTGGTTTGTAGACAACAATCATTATGTCTATTAACACTGATTAAAACAAACTCTGTATCTTGCTATGTAACGTTCTCAATAAAAAGATTAAGAAAAGCAAAAATTGGGGAAAATTTTTGTTTTGAAGGTAAGTAAAGTACAATTATTCTTTTATACTCAACAGAACTCATTAATATTAATAGTAATAATACTATTAGTTCATTAGATGTGTAGCATTAAACCCCTTGGATCACCTACCTTTAATCTGTTGTTATCTTCTGGTGGCTTTGGTTCATCCCCTGCAACTGAGCCATTGCCTTTCTGTACATAGCCAGGAAGAGTAACCACATAACAGCATCAGTCAGGACTTTACAAAGCAACAATAACTTTTTATAAGCAGAGCTGTGTGTGAGATAATGCAGACATTAGCTTGGGAATGCTATCAATCTTAGTTCCTAGCTATAGCAACAAATTTGCCTCCAGTCCATAAATATCAATTTTAATATGATTATACTCATAAATATGTAGGCTTTTGAGGCATCCTATTCAGCTTACACAGCTCACAGTTGATTAAAGAATTTGTTTGGATGTAAAATATAAATTGTGAACTACAATATAAGTCATTTCTTGATGACATTGCAGGTCACTGAAAAAAGTCTATGTTGGCATTTATATGTATACTTTGGTTTACTCATCTATGTACACATTAATATAGTAGTGTTTCAAAAGATATTATTACATAGCAGGTTAACACTACAAGAAAGTATAGTTTTAAGGAAAACTAATCAGTGCAGAAAAAAGCCCTGTCGCTGTGTGATGACGTGGAATATGTACTACTGTATTTAACCACCATAGACATTTATTAGACTTACTTATCCTCCTTAATATAATAAAACATGCACATATATTGGACATTACTTACTAACCTAATATAGGGCGCAAATCGTACCTGTCAGCACAGTAAATAGCTCCCTATAATTGCTGCATTTAGTGCATGTCCAAAACCAAATAAAAAGAATGAACTAAATAGCTATTGATAAATAATAAATATTAATATATTTATGTAGTGGAGAGAAAACAAAATTAATGTCATACATTATGACATGCTTGGAGTTATGATTAGACTAAGCTACAACAAGATTTAAATGTTTATATGTTTTCGGTGTCATAATTTTTACACCGAAAACATATAAACATTTAAATCTTGTCTCCCTTGCAAAATTATCAACAGGGTTCTGGATTAAATCAGTTGGGTTTCTGTATTTTCAATATTGTATTTCAAGCTTTGAACTACATTGCAAATACTAAGTAATTTCACAATGATATCTTTTGCCTTCGAGAGAAATTCCAAGCTTCTATGGACAAGAAACTCCTTGTGTCCTCATCACACCTCTAAAATATATACATTAGTCTTCCTGTCCTCTGCCCAACAAGGAGACATTTTTGATTTACATTTCAACCAATTACAAAAAACAATCAGTGTGACGCCAGATATGAAAGAAATATGTTTTAAGATGGGCAGACGCAGAGGAATTGTGTCTCTTCAAACCAAAGCAGAGACACTAATCTACTTTCTAATGAATTACAATACATGGACTTCTAGTTGTCAAAGGATTTAATATTCAATAGAAACTTTGATGACACGTCCAGTTTATATACTTCTGACATCACAGAATTTGAATGTGAAGTATGAATTGGACTAAGGATGCCATGATGGATGAATCAATTATGTATACTGGTTTGCTATTACTGTATATGTAACCATTCGTATCATATTTTGAAACCTTACATATGCTTGAAAAAATCCATATCTTAATTTTAATATGCAGTACATGACTGCAAGTGGGAGTGTAAACTGAGGGAAGTCATACTGTCACTTCTCCCACTGACTTAATAGAAAGGGGCTGATTCAGAGTTAAGTAAGGAGTAAGGGCCAGATTCAGATTTACATTCTCATGACTTACACTAATTACTTTACATGATACTCTCATCAGTATCTGTGTGCAAAGTGCAAAAATAAACCATTTTCCCTGCATGCAAACACTAACAGTCATTTAACCTCCCCTGCAATTCAACATGGTTTTGCCCATGAGAGGGTAAGTCATGAGAGTGTACATCTGAATCAGGCTCTAAGGGTGCAAGTGTAGACCTGGACAAAACAAAATATTGTACTGCAGGGCAGTCATGAATAAACTGTGAAAACGTACTGAAGTATAAATTGAAGTGAAATTTCCTAGTTCTGCTTTAATTTATAAATTAAATATCATGCATTGCTGGTACCTTTACTTTGTTGCTTTTTACCTCCCCACCCCTTTTTGGGTTTTTTGCTCTCCTTTTCTTGCCTTTATTTCAGTCTCTTTTTTTCCTCTTAACTATTTTTTAAGCTTTTATATTTGAAGCTATACTCTGTCTATACATTATTATCACTTACTATTAGATCGACATATTGGATTGTTTTGTACTGTTGTTCTTTGATTTGCATCTCAATGCTATTGTAGTGTTGTATATTATTGTGATAATATTGTGATATGTAGTTTATTTCTATGCTTCCATACAGCCACTTCTAATTGTTCATGCCACCGGCTCTACATTTCCACTTCAACCACTGGTGCCTAACCCAATAAAAACATAAGTAATTCACTGATAATTACCTTTATTGTGTCTTCCAGTGCCATTACTTTCACAAGCTGTTTTCTTTTAGAAAGCTGTGATTTCATCCAATCCTCCACCTGAACATTGCATTTCATAAAGGTGACATAAAGCCCATAGGCACTGAGGAGCATCATGCTCTCCCACCACAGAATAACGTTATCAAGAAAAAATATAATCAGCATGATCAAATCGAGGATATAAAAGGAGACATCTCTAAACAGAGGCCACCAGGTAAGATTGAGGATCTCCCTGGAAAAAAGGGCACAAGTACCAATTACAAACAAGATGTTAAATACGGCAGAACCCACAATAGTTCCAATGCCTACATTACTGTGAGAAATAAACACCCCAATGAGAGAGGTGAAAAGTTCTGGTGCTGATCCACCAGCTGCCATAAATGTGGCCCCAGCCACATCTTCTGAGATCTGAAGCTTTTCTGTGATTACTCCCAAAGCTGGGACAAAAAATTCATCACAGACAATGGCCAAGGCCACAAATACATACATCATACCAAAGATGTGAAGGGCTACCCAACCATTCCTCCGCTGCTGTATGCTAAATAGGTCCTCTGGATACTCTCCCTTGGCGTGAGGCAAATGGGGTTTGGTGGGTTGGCTGGTAGTGGTTGCAACAGTGGTTGTGGTTCTAGGTTTAATTGTGGGGGTTATGGGAACTGGGTCCACAAAAATACAGTGTCTGGTTTTGGTCCTTTCTGTGACATTATCTGTAGTGGGAGCTGAGGTAGAAGTGGTTGTGGTGCTGGTGGTGCTGGTAGTGCTGGTGGTTCTGGTCTGATTTGTCAATTCTTTGAGAGTTACTTTTAGGGCCATCTCTGTTTCTGCATCTGCCTCCGGGTTGGGCTTCTCCAGGTTAGACTCTGTCCAAGGTTCTGAATTCATTGCTTGGTCAACTGATAGTTGGTAAAGTGAACAAAGGAACATCACACACACTATGAATAAAATCCGGTTTAGCTGAAGCCTTTTTCTTCTGTGTAGATGCATTTTAGTAGAGTAGTCTGGCTGTAAAACCAAGATTCAGAAAAGTTTGAAAATCTTCCACTTGATACTTTATTTCTTTATCTTGTCCTTCATTTTTGGGTTGGCTCAATGTAGAATTTACTAAATTTGGAGTGTTTCTCTTGCATTGTGGGAATCCTAAAGAATAAACATAAAGTGACGATTAGTATATATAATGTATTTTGTTTATACACATACACAACAACATTCAGATTATAATGAAAGAGCAGAGTTTCTGAAGGTGAGGCAGGATGGAAAATGATGTGCAAATCTATTGTGCTACATGTTAAGGAGAGAATGTATATGGTACAGTGAGGTCCAAAGCTCTGAACAAAAAAATATGCAAAACAAAAAATAAATATATATGATCCCTGGATCATATATATTTCTAATTCCCCATTGAAGGTAGTAGTAGATGTTCTCACTCGAAAAAGCTATTTTCCAACCACTTCCCCAACCACTTATGGACACATGCTGTAAGTCAGCATTCAGAATAAAAACAAAATAACCCAAAAATGTTTTTTTTGGTCCCATGGATGTAGAGGTTTGTTCACAAAAAACTGGAAATTTCCAAGCTAAGCAATCTGTTCAGAATCCCATTCAATGATATGAAGTCACAATATATATTACTAATCAGGTCTTGATGTGGGGGTTTATATGAGGGTATGACATACCATCACTTCTGCCACTGATTTAATTGAAAAACGGTAAATCCCCATTCACTTCTGTTATTTTCTATGTGTCCATACCACTTCTAAATATAGATACCACCACTTACATACCATTTTCACATTGACCACTGTTACGAATAGTATATCCTATAGTGCAGCTTCAGCCATCTTACACATGTTTACATTTTGCTATATTATGCTGTTTTGTACAACATTGTTGCATACTTAAAATAATTACATTATAATCATTATTTACATATTCATTTCCCAACACAAAAAACAGAACTAGCAGAGAAAAAAAATGAAACAAACTTACTACTTTTTTCAAACTGAAAAAAGTAGCAAACTTCCATCTTAAACCAGGACCTTGCAACACCTTGTAGATTTAGCCCTTTATTCCATATATTTAGTTGCTTTGCTAGGCATTCAGCTACACCACCTGTCATGCCCAAGCTTATCTCTTACATGTGACCTGCATTGTCACACATTGTATTTGCTAGGACAAAGCTGAACATAACAGGTTACAGTATGAGAATCGCAAATTAATTAGATTTTTTGTGTGTAGGAAAAAGTTTTGCTTTTGCGCAAATTCTGGAAACGTTTAATCTGAAACTGTCATTTAAAAATGGGGTAAGAGACTGACATTTAAGAAAAAACTTTTAATGTGGATTTACCAAGTACAGCATTTTCTGATCTGCAGTGGTGGCCCTGGATGCCAGTATTTCAAATCTATATATATGTAAATAGCATACCAGCCAGTATTGTGCAGGGTGAAAACAAGTAAGTCCCATTTAAACATTCTGCCCTGCTTGTCCAAATTTCTCGCCAGTAAAGAGTAAAATTAGTAGAGTAAAAACTAAAAACCACAAAAAATGCATTGCCACAAGTTTTGTCTAAAATAGATGGTGGGTCACCCACAATCAGAACTGGTACATAATAAACTTGTACTGGATCCAGACCTGGATGCTGCTTCCGCATTATTATCACTGCAAGCCCTGTGTTCGGTTATTTTCTAAAAATGCAGTTTCATTCAACAGTGATTCTCCATTATATTAATCATTGGAGTGATCAGACATCTGGATTGCTTAATTATGCAATTATTGCGTATTTAATGTTTCTTGTAAATATGATCCATTGGACCCGATGAAATGCTGGATGCATGTTAGAAAGTTTGTCAATTTGGTTTATATTTAAGCACGGAAAACCGTGAAACTAACTATGAAACATATGAAACTAAAGCCCTATGTTGTTACAGCAAAAACCAAAGTTTCCATATCACCCTCATTAACACAATTCCTGTCACAAGGTTCTCATGAACTGTTATAATGACTCCACCAATTGTAAAACTTCATCAGGTGGAATATACAAAAACAGAATAATAACCATAATAACAATATTTTGTTTGAAAAACACAATATTTGAAAACATCTTTAAATGTAATGAATCTCTGACAATAAATATAGGATTGCAATTTAGATTCAGCATGTAACATGTTCTGAACTTTAAATGACCCCTTAGATTAATAAACATATATCTAAATATACACATATTTTTATAACATATAACCTCAAATGATTCAATGAAAATATATAGATGGAGGATGGATAACACATAGTTATGTTAGGATAATGGATCCTGTCTACAAAAGCTGAATATTAATAACCAATTAAATGTAATCTTAAAACTGTTCCCTGGTAGCATTGTGACATACCTGTATAGAGCAGTGTTTAGGTAATGTGAGGGAAGCATTCGCCCCCTTGGTCTTCAGGGCACACAACGCCCAGTGAGGAGAGGTGTACTAGGGAGAAGGCAACATAAGTGTCCCCATCACCAGCAAATCTGCACCGGCTAAAGTCTGCTGAGGGTCAGGTATGAAGGACACGCTGCAAGAGCAATGTCCAATCCACACTAATACCTGCAGCGTTAAGGAGATTATACAGCAACACTGTACTTTCCTCACTTCCAGGAGAGAAGCTTCTGATGGTGGGGGGAACTGAGAGGAATTATTTATTTTCTAAATTATTTTATCAAACATCTTACATGTAAATGTATTCCCTGTAAAGGTGATGACAGCATCCGGTGAAATGACTTAATAAAATATAGAGGGTGAACAGCATTGCCCTGTCAATCCCTGAGTGTCAGCCCACTTGCTGTTGTACAGAAGCAGATCCATTTTGTTTATATAAACCAGGGTTGCTGACTAAGACCAAGAATTTCAAGCATTTCTCCCAGTATCATGGGAAGGCAGAAAATCCCTCAGACCTTTTATATATAACCCGTTCACACAGAGGGCTATTACCCGGGTAATTCAGCCAACTTCCCAGGTTGAATGAACTACCCGGGTAGTGTGCTCAGTGTGAACGGTGCTTACTACTAACTACCCTGGTTCAGTGTGAACGGTGTAGGACCAGGGTAGTTTGTGAATTACCAGGGTAATTCAGCACTGTGAAAAGGGTTAATTACCAGGGTAATTCAGATCCACAGCTAACAACCCTGCTCGTTAAAAACAGATTTACCAGGGTAGTCTGTGTGAACGGGGTAATAGTGATTTCATGTAACTCACTGCCTGATGCCATGATTGTTACTATGGATGAATGAGATTTGGTGACATCAAGTCACTTACTTCTCCAATTCCCCTTTCCACTCTCCGACTATCATGTTATTTATATCTCCCTCACCTCTCTTCCTTCCTCTACTAAACACATTCTTCGCTGGCAGAAACCCATCTCCCCTGCCCTATCCTGGTTACTTTCCTCTACAATAATGCCCTCTCCTCTGACCTAAATGCCACCTGCCCTCCTTCCTAGCACTCAATTCACTCCTGAAAAAATGCTCTTGTGACCAAGGCCGGATTAATAGCCACACAGGCCTGGAGCTGAAGATTATTAAAGGCCCATTGGAGAGGCCAATGATGTGTGGGTGTGACCACTGTTGTGTAGGAGATGGGCAATTATGTGTGGACATCTTAATAACATTATGCCCACCATCACACTGATATCATTAGCAGCATCACTATGGGCCTTTTGGCAATGGGGGCCTGGGGCTTTAGCCCCATTGTTAATTTGACCCTGCTTGTGCCACAGAGTACCTCTGGAAGCATATACACTGACTTCAGTAATGACTTACCATTTTTGATAGATTTGTGGCAAAACAACAAATTCACTTTATTAATCACAGTTCTAAGAAAGGTTGCAGCATTCAAAACCTGCCATTGAAATATCTATGTTAAGAACAGTAATGCTCATAGCTTACCATTATAAGCTCAACATGTCTGTGTCATGTCTGGTACTAGTTTCAGTCTCTTGAGTCTGGGGGTTGATAGGCATTCAGTGCCAAGCTGGCCATCCGCTACAACAATTTCAGCCAAAATCCATGATTATCGTCGATAAAAAGCCTGTTCAACGTAAATACGAAATCCTTGATCAATTGGAATTCAGTAACTGGGAATTTAATAATTTATTTAGTGTAAAACAGACCTGTAGATATTGTAGAGAACAAGCTGGGATAAATGTTGAAATGAGTGAGAATATGTATGTGGGTGCAGTGTTATTATATATATGAGATGAGTGAGGATATGTATGTAGGTGCAGTGTTATTATATATAT
>JABWIB010002992.1:40982-54759 GCA_016617825.1 Platyplectrum ornatum | reverse complement strand
GTTTAACAAGACTAATCTAGTCTGGAGAGTAACTTCATACCTTCTGTGTATACTATGAAATGAATTTGAACAGCACCACCAGCAATTTGTGTAGTGAGTCTACATCTCTATGTTAAAATATATACGTGTATATTTATTTATTTTACTTACAACCAGTTTTTTATATAGCGCCATAATATGGCATAGCACAATTATATATATATCCAATATTAATTTATATTTCCATTAAAGCAGAAATAAGAATTGCTAAAGTTTATGCTCAAAAAATGGTAGATGAAAGTTTCTATTTTTTCTTCGTACACAAAGATAAATTGTAGTCTATAATAGTTTCTTCAGTTTTGCCTTTAGTTAAACACAAAATCATGGCTGTATCTTTCACTTGGACGTATTTTGTTTCATGGCTCTTAAAAGCTGACTTTTATGAGATTATTTGGGCAGTGATTATTTTTGTTGAGAAATGTGTGCTTTATCCTACTCATTCATCTGCGGCTACAATATTTCTGTTTGTCAGAATGCCACCCTCCCTGATAAATGACTGAAGACTGTCTGCTACACTTTATTAAAAAGAAATAACAATTTTTGTATGCACCCTTCACAATGTAAAAGGGGACCATGAATCAAAGGACACTGCCTGTCTGTGCCTGATAAATGCATCGTTTACCAGCTGAGGAGTCATTTAGGACTGGCTATTAATTTAAATCACATTTATCTTCTGGGAATGGGGGAGGTTGCTGTAATAGGACTGTGAATGACCAATGGTGCAGCTAAGTGCACATTATTTATTGCAGTTGCCTGAGAGCAATACACAGTATGTAAAAACCCAAAACCTATAGCAATTAACCATACTTAAGCACATCCACAATTTTCAGTAGTGATAATTGTTTTCTGATAGAGAAAATAATAGTATGTATGAAAATAAAGATNAATTGTTAGACATATTGAATTTTTCTGTACTGTACATTGCAAAACAATAAATACTTTGTGATCCTGCAGAACTTAAATCTATAGCCATGACTATCATAATGTCCATATGTGCAATCAAAACATATTGTCAAATTGTGACCACTACAGTACACACTGAAAGGACAATGTGTTTTCTGTTATCTGTATCTGGCACGATGTGACTAGCTATGTTACTTATTTATCCTGCACAGGATGTCTCACTCTGTCATTTCTGGCTCTGAGCCATACACCAGGGACCGGAGCCATACACCAGGGCCATACACCAGGGCATGCCCCTCTCCTTGCAGCTCTGAATAGAGCGCAGGGAGAGGGGCGGGCCATATGCTCTGCTTCCCTGCCCTAATGTAAAAAGGGTGCTATATCGCTGTGAGCATGAAAGCAGTCACTGCTGGCTTTCATGAATTGAATTATTTCAATAATATTTTTAAAATTTTTTAATTTTTTTAAAATCTTTATTTTATACTTAATGAGGCAAGACATTACCTGCCTCTATGGTCTGCGCTAAGTGTGCATCTCATGTCTAGACATGGTGCAGGCTGCGCCTCTAATTAGCAGGGCAAACCAGAAGAAAATAATAGTAGAGAGGAGAACATGGAGAATATGGAGAAAAAACAGGCAGAAGAGAAGCAAGGAGAAAAGGCAAGCTAGAAAAAAGGGATGCTCAGTAAGGTGGAGAGGAGTTGTTGATAGAAGGATGAAAGTAGAAGTGACAAAGAAAAAGGGGGAAACATAGAACAGGAGGACAAGCAAAATGAAAAATTGAGGAGCAGAAGAAAACATAACAGTAGGTTTTAAGAACAGCTAAGAAAGATGAAAATACAACAGAAACCCATTGTACTCAACACTCCACTGAGATGCTGTTAAGAGAAAGACCTGGAACAAAAGAGGAGGAATCCCTATCTGCTGGGCCTTTTAAAACCTCCCCTNGCTAACTACCACCACCACCAGCCCATGGCTAATTCCTATTGTATACCAACCTTAAGGACCTATTGCTTTGCAACCAGACTCCAGCCCAGCAACCAGCCTGCTATTCATTGCCACAGGCTTATAGGTCCCTTTCTTCCATTTTTAGATTTTTGCATTAGAATTTCGTAATTCAACAAAATACAAAAGTTATGAAATTGTGGAGACTGGCANGGTTAAAACATTTTATATATAATTTTTTTTATTCATTCCTTGATATTGTTTTAGTGCATTCACAGTATGCACTTCATAACCACCATTTACAGTGTACTACCCTGCACTTGCCATACGCATATGGGCACATAACTGCATTAAGCAGGTTGTGTATGGTATAAATCCAGGCATTCCAAATTGTATTGTTAGAATACAGACATGGACAGTATCCAGACAATTAAAAATATTGGAGTTTAAAATCCAGGTACATAATATTCCAACACAAATATAATCCTAACAATGTCAAAATACTAACACATAAAGTCAAGTCCTCAAACATAACATTATTATCCAGATAATTAAAAATTCTGACACACAAAATGCCAACATTGTTATAATTCTGATCAAAATCTTTCTACATCCCTCGGTTTACAGGGAATTTGATGCAACTTGAACACAGAGCATAGAGGACAGATCAGCAGCAGCAAGTGGTCAGAACATATTGGTAACAAGGGGAACAGAAATACAAGATATAGCAGCCCCTTAAATCTGTCATAGNAGATGCAGCTACCACTTGCATGCTGTTTCGCTGCTGCCAAAAAGAAGCAAGGTAATAAGGAGGGAGTACAGGCCTAGTGGAATGGTGTCTTTTACTGACTCATGATGGCGATGAACCAGAACCGGTGCACTTCATCTGTGCCTTGGTCAAAATGTACTTCGACCAGGACAGAGCTAAGGGATCCTCTGTGAAATTAGTGGAACCTAGTTAACTAGGTGCTTGGCACATATGACTGATTGTTTTCTTTTTCTCTTGCAGCTACTGCTGCCACTTTGCTTTGTGACGTGCCTCGGCTGGTTATTCCCTCTGGTAACTGGAGCAACTGTGCACTAGTATGTACACCGGACAAGGCCACTTCTCCAGCAACTCTTGACAGAACGTTTTTCCAGGGGGGCAACAGGTGAACCCCCAGCAATCTAGGCATACTCATGACACCACCAAGCTCCTCTGGCACCAGCCAGATTTATTTGNGTCCTGGTTCAGTCTTGGAAAACCTCCAGGTAATATCCCAGCAGGCTGTCATTCCTGGCTTTCATCTCTTTCTCTGTCAGCTCTCTTGCTCTGATCTCCTCCAGTTCCATCCAGACAACTTTGCAAAGGCTTCCCTCTCTCCAGTTGGTGAGCCTGTAGTGCCTGAATTATCCACTGCTTTTATTTTGGAGTATGGGAACAATAAAAGGTTGTTAAATGGTTGTATTTTTATAAAGGCACCAGTGAATTCCTGCAGTGGTATTGGGGCCGAGCCTCTAAATACTTGGTTATATGGGGAATAGTCAAGATATACCAGAACCGTTGTTTAGCCTCATCAAAAAAACGAATGAACAGGTCTCCAATCCAAGATAGTAAAGTTTCAAAGTGAATTTTAGCTTTGATATATATGTGTCTCAGTTGCGCGGGTGACTCGACACAGAGAGTACTGTGAGTCCAGATAAGCTCTGGAATAAGATTTATGAAATTGTTTAGTATAATGCACCAGTTTTTTAATTTTCTTTATTATGATGTCAGGATTTTTGTTGTCAGGATATTGGGATATTGATTGGATTTTGTCTGGATGTTTTGTACCTGTATAGTACATACATGTAAAGGCAACCAGAGCTTTCATAGAGTTGAATTTAACCTGTCCAGCTCAATGCATGGTGATTTATATGACATTATGAAATAGACTTTTTGGACAGTTTCATTCTTGTTTAATATGTATCAATTGCTTGATTCTGGCATTTAATATATTTTTAATTCTATATTGTTTTAACATTTATTTATTTTTCATTCCTTGCACAGCATGTACTGGTTAAGAGAGCTCATCTGTGAGCTACCATTCATTTTCCTTGCAAACAAATTATTATGATGAAACTACTGAATATTCATTGAATATTACTGAGAAAAATACTTTTAAATAATAAATAATGTTAACTGCTTTGCTTTTATAGTACCAGAAGTCTAAAAAAAACCCCCATTTCTTCATATCTATATTATTTTTTTCTATTTTACCAATTGTTATTATACTGATTTTGTAGTTTTACAATGTGTTGATATTTGCATTGATTATATAGTATACTCAACCAATGTAGTAACATAATAAAATGGTGTGAACGTTCTCTATTTAGTAATTTAGTAATATTAACCAGTTAATGTATTTCTTTAAAAATATTATTTTAACTAATCTATTAATTTAATCATCAGTCATTATATCTAAATTACACTTGATCTTTCTTAAATATATTTANAACAAATTGGGAAAGGTCTAAAAATGGTACACTTTGTTTTTATACATTTAAAACTGACATATTAAATATATACTATTTGTACTAAGTATACTATTTTACAAAGACCTATCATTTTATACCTTCACATATGTTGCTTATCATTTAACAATGTCTATGAATCCTCTTAACAATATGCTATGAATTCCAAACTTCAGACTATTTTAGCCTGAATTGCAATATATATCTGTAATTCTGTAGTCTTCATTTCAAAGCATCTTCCCACAGAACTCTTCAGAAGTCTCTTCATTATTTATAAGAAAATGCAATCTGCGTTGCTATAAGCTATTAGCAGCTGAAATCCAATACAGAAAGGTCACCAAGGAAATGATGTAAGAGAAGGTGTTAAGGTAAATAAAATACATCTTTTAATTTCAACTGGATTCATTAAACCATAATTGAGAAGTGTCACAGGTCAAAGAGTTTCAATAGCTTAAGGTCAGGGAGACAAAATAGAGCCTAAGGGCCTAATGATAAGATACTCTTAAACCAAGACTTTACATCACTCAAATTTTGGCCACACATACTATAAAAGAAAAAAGCAAAACAAAGCCCACTTTAAATAACTTCTAAGTCTGTAGTGCAATTGTTTATAGACACAAAACCTCTAACCTAAAGTTTTAAAAATTTATTATTTTTTATATTTTGTTATATTATTAATGTATACATGATCACATAATAAATCAAATGGTTATAATTTTAAAAAATATAATTGCAAAAAATTAATGGGAGTCTATATTAATGCTTCTCGCTGCGAGTTGTCATCATGTTTAAAGGGGAATTTGTGAATTCACTAATCCTCAAGTTTGAATCGTGAGCTCACCAGCGAGTTTGAGCCAACTCTCCGTGAGATGGCTCATCTCACTGTTAGAGAGATTCATCTCACCATTAAGATGCAAATTAAGGTGACTTGTTTAGAACTCGTTAGTGGCGAAAATTACACCTATTAAAAACTCACACACTTCATTATTGCAGCCATAGTAAGTCGGCATCAAATATTATTGTACAAATANTACTGTGAACATGCTATAATAGATTTCTGATTTTTATAGTATTATTTGTTCATTTGAAATGGTAAATACATCTCGCTGCTTAGTAAATTCCGTTAGCTATATCTCCCTCATGTAAGAACTTGCCATGGTATGTTTAAAACACTAAGACTACACTGTGAACATATTCAGCGTGTTTAGACCATCTTGATGCTTTACAAAGTGGCTATCTCGCCATGAATCTCTGAGCCACGGTTAGATAGCGAAGTGGACCAAATTTCCCACTTGGACTACTCATTAATCAATTGTAAAGTATATAAGGTAAACAGCATAAACAAGCACAAATCTATAAAATAAATAATAATTTAATTTAATCATATTCTAAGATTTGGTAGTGCTTAAAACGGGGTACCAGCAGCCAACCAATAACAAATCCTTGATGTATTGTGGCATTTGTAAAAGTGACAGACCACTTGGAAGTTCCGAATGCAAGGTATATATTAACACTTCTGATATGCCCCCCTTAAAATGGTGGCCAAATTAATTCAGTTCACTAACCTACATAGTGATCTCTCCAAAACCTGATTGTATAAACAGACATTGATCATGGTCNGCTTTCTGTCTATTAGAGTATTATTTGCACAGAGAAAGCAGCTAAATTTATAGACTGCAAATGGTGGCTCAATTAGGTTACTTTAAACAAACTATGTTTTGCTTTCTTTAACAGATTGACAGTTTTATAATATAGTTATAGCACTACTGTTGTGTCTTCAATAACTCTATTTTATGTTTATAGTATTTCCCTTATTTATAATGCTGTATTGGCTTCGCATAATTCCTGATGTTTTTTTTTTTCCTATTAAGTCTGCTTCTACGTTGCTAGATCTCAAATTTTACCTATTCCATCTCCCTGATCTTTTACAAAAATTCTGTCCAGTGATGACCAAGATTCCATATCTATTATTATACTATACTATGACTATATTGCAGGAAATGGAGATGTGGAGTGTTCCAGCACAGAGGCTGAGTGGTGCTCATATACACTTGCTTGTTCTAGTGAAAATGTCCATTGACAAATTTATATAACACAGTATAGTACTAATTCCACCAATGTAGTTGCCCATACAACAGCTGTTTCAGTGTTTACAGTGACAGGGGACTGCATTCGTTGGAAAAAGGGCAAACTTAATTAACTTAGTTAACACTTTTGATAGTTTTAAAGTGCATTTAGCAGAAAGTTTTTAACAGGTTAAATAAATATATATTTATCTATATCTATCTATACTTATGTATATGTGTGTGTGTAATGGAAAACCCCCCAGGGTGGTGGGTGTGACGAATATATTATTGCCAATACATTTAAATCCTGAGATGACATTATATTTCAATTCCAAAGTTATTAAATTAGTTCCCCACATTAACTCCACCCCCACCTGGTATCAGTGGTTGGGATGGAGTACCAAACACTGTTATCCTACCATTAATAAACTATTTTTTTTTATCACCATACATTATTAGATAAATAATGAAATTTTCTTAGAGAATAAATACACTGTTTGCCATTTAAGTATATTTATTCACAAGGACCCAATGGGCAGTCCTTGCACAAGGTTAATGGAAGTTGCAATGGCATGTGAAAATGGCATTTAGAATAGGAATAACAAGCCAATTAAAACAGACCAATCAAAAGTCACCGGACGCAGCTGTGACAATTTACACAAACAAATAATCATCAGTAAAACGCAATAAAATAACATGGCAGAGCTAAATAAAAGAGGACTTCAGGACTGTTATATCATTGCTATCACTATTTACTTTAAATCAACATGTACATGTTTAACCCCCTCACTTTTATTCACCATGGAACTTTCTTATGTAAATCAATCGTACTAAAAAACTATGGACTACAAAAATTGGGTAAATTACTGTTATAAATTAAAGAATTGGTTAGGAAACAATTGCCACATTTCTGAATTACACCAATATGACAATTCTTGAATGTCAGGTGGGATTCGATCTTTGCTTACTCCTCTCTGGTTGGTGGAACTGATTACAATTATTCCACAGGAAAGGCTGGAATGTAATGTTGGTTGCTTTCTTTGGGCTGGAACTATAACATTCCTCTGTGTCATTGCTCTCATGGGTGATGTAAATATAAAATCTGGTCAATGATATCATTAAGCTCAGTCTTCAGAGCTTTCCAGAGTATTCCAGAAGCGTGAAATACAGGTTGACTCCCGTCTCCAGGCTTCAGTCGCTCTCTTTAGCTGCTCCCAGGTGACCCTCATCCTGCCATCAGAGATGACTCATGATAATGTAGAACGTGACCCACAGTATCGCACCCAGCCCCAACCCCAACCTGGCACCAACCNATACTGGTGTAGGATGGGAGCACAGGGAGACCCACCCCACAACCATGACCCATTTAACTATTCCCTACCTAACTCAATTAGGAGACAGGGTTTGCAGAATATGATTTATTAAGGACTGGGGTTTCTATAGGAAATCCCTGGCTCTGACTTGCATACAGGAATAAATCAAATGACATTTCACAAATTAGAGTTTTTAATCCACACAACAGTATCTTTAGGCACAGCAAATCAACATGAGACATAAATGCAATTATCAACAAACATAATATAAAAACAGAGAGAGACTCAGGCCACACAAACACAAAGGTGCTAGATTTTAGAAAAGTTAATTTTCTACAGTTGGAAAAATGTGTTGGCGAGTCTTTGGTGAAGTGAAAGCCTATAAAAGGGGTGCAGGAGCAGTGGGAACTTATAAAATGTGCATAATTAAAAGCAACAGACCTTTGTGTCAGAAAGGTTAGGAAAAGGAAGCCATTATGGTTCACTAAAGAGGTAGGAAATATAGTGATAGCAAAAAAAAAGGGCTTTTTTAACTATAAGAAAACTCAAACTAAAGATGCAAGAGAATGTATGTAAGAGTATGTTGCAAAACTGAAGGAGACTAAGAGGGTTATCAGGGCCGCAAAGGCACAAGCTGAGGAAAATCTTGCCTGCTCTGTAAAGAAAGGGGGGGNGGGAGGGGATTGTGGAGAGTAACAGGCATATCGCTGATCATCTTAACAATTATTTCTGTTCAATATTTACAAAAGAAAGAGAAGGGAACGGGCCACATTTAAAAAAGAGTGCTAAACATATAGGAGATACAGTCACAAAAAACTTCACTGAGGAGCAGATATTAAAGGAGCTCTCAAAACTAAAAGTTGACAAATCCATGGGGCCAAATGGGATACATCCNACAATACTAAAGGAACTTAGAGGGGTGCTGGCACAACCAAATTATTCGACGAGTCGGTGGCAACAGNAGATATTCCAAAAGACTGAAAATTGGGAAATAGGGAAATTAATGGAAATTGTTATAACCTTGTTAAAAAAAATACATTGTAGGATATTTAAAATCAAATAACTTAGAAGACCCCAAACAGCATGGTTTTGCAGAGGGAAAATCATGTCAAACAAATCTAATTGAATTTTTTGCCACTGTAANAAAAGTAGTTGATCAAGGGGGAAGAAACGAAAATAGTCAAGTGGATACGATCTTGGTTACGGAATAGACAACAAAGAGTCGTAGTAAATTAAATCCATTCAGGGGATGGTAGGGTTACCAGTGGAGTTCCCCTGGGATCTGTACTTGGACCAGTGCTAATTAATATATTTATTGGCAACATTACACATGGTATTCAGGCAAAAATATGCCTTTTTGCAAATGACACAAAGATATGTAACAGGGTAGACACACCAGGAGGGTGAACACAATGATGGATGCCTCAAGTGCTCAAACACCTTTTTTCTATGTTTTTGATCCCTCCCCACAGAGACCAATTCCAAATAAACACCACAAGAAAGAGCATAACTTTGACGCTACTGTGCGCATAAAACTGGAGAATTAAAAGGTCGATGGGACAACGAGGACCCGCTGCCACCGGCAGATAGCGCGACCAACCTTGCAATATGNGGGAAATCTCTTCATAAAATTATGAACCCCCTTTAATATAGTAAAGTACGATACACCCGCCAGGAGAGAAGACATGGATGTTTTTGACCTACCCCCATGGAAATTCACCCACAACCAACACAATTACACAACTGACTCATGGTCTTACCTGAGGAACGGTGCTCCGATACATAAGAAACCCACTGACGATGGTAAGCACGCAACAAGACAATCCTGTCACCTGGACATGAGAAGCCAACTCNCTAAACCTGGGTCAGTTAAAATTGAACAAAGTATTGGCTATTGAATTATTAACCCCTGGAAAATGCGTTGCCCGGAACTGAATATTATGATGCAAGCAAAGCAAAACNAAAAAAAAAGCAACAGGCAAAATAAGCAAAAGTAACGCAATAGGCAAATAGCGGACGGAGAGGGGGCCTATTGATGGCCTGAACCACACAAATTTTAATACTAGGATTCTGCAGGCAAGAGGCCCATTATTCTACAGAAACAACAATACGGAAGAGCTCCAGAACCACCAGGTTGCCAGTGAGCCCGGACTGCTCCCATGACAAAGGCCAGGGCTCAGCGCACCAAGACCCTTGAAAATAAGCCACAAAGGCCTTGGAGCCAGCAGCATCCATTAACAGTTCTAATTCGGAATTGGTGGATGTTTCCGACGCCCAAATTCGGATGCCATTAAAATTAGATAAAAAGTCAATCCAAACAGCCATTTCCTCNCGGATTTCCTCTGACAAATAAACAAAGTGGTGAGAACGTTTAACCCCAACGGTATCTATGACAAAATATTCTACCCATGGGAATAACACGGCACATAAAATTAAGCAAACCCAACAAGGACTGAATTCTCATCAACACAACCCGCTGTGTCCCAGCACATCCAAAAGCAGCTTGCACAACTTATACACTTTATCTGCCAGGAGATGGCAAGATCCTGCCACAGTATCAACAAATGAATCAGGATGTAACGGCAACAAACGAAAAGCAGATTCCANGTTAAACTTTGCCAAAGGGCACCCTCACCACATTGCCGGACTAACGCAAATGTCTGCTTAAATGATTGCTAAGCAACCGAACACACAGCCGGATCAATAGCATTGTTGACAGAGGAACCTCCCGGGAAGTACAGGTGGTGTATGAGCCTGAATTTTCCAGGAACCTTCTTTGGGACCACCTCAACCGGAGACGCAATCAAACCCGGAATGGGAGGCACTGCAAAATGACCCGACATGCGACCCAATTGTATCTCCGCCATGACTTTTTGCAAAACAACATCGGGCAACTGNCTAGCCAGCTTAAGGTTCTTAAAATAGCCCAGGAGAACGAAGCCCCTAATGGGCAACTGGAAACCATAACTAAACACAGATAATAACAGGGAGGCATCCGTCCTATTTGAATACCTGGCTAGCCATTTAGACATAGCCTGAACATTAACTGGTGATGTTGCCTTGGGGATGGGAATGGGGACCAGGGACGGAATGAGATCCACACAAGGCAGGGGCGTGACACTCCAGAGGGGGATGGGGGCCCCTGCAGTGGGCACAGAGGCATTATTGAAAGCAAAACACTTTCCTTTAGCTGCAAAGGGGGCAGGGAAACCCACAAAGGAAATATGCTTACGAAAGGGCTGGTTGTCCCCAAACATATGGGCATTAGAGTCTCACCCAAATCCCCATGTCATATGAAGAGAAAGCAATAATGTCTCTACCATCCTGGTTCTTGCGGAACCTCTCATCAAAAGAATGCCAGAGACAAGCGCGTGTGGGGGAGTGCAGTTTATGCATCAGGTACACATAACGCAAAACACCCATGTATTCATCAGGTCTAGACTNCAGATAGCAGACGGAAAAGGGGAGAAAACAATCCAACCAATTGGTAAATGATTTATAAGCCTTCTCGTCAGCTCCCCCTTTCACAGCCTCCAAACCAAGCTTACTTTTATTAGTCACAAGAAACATATAAACTTCTTCTTATCTTGTTCCTTTGCGGAATTGCGGAAATGTGATAGCATCATTGTCATTACATAATACAGGAGGCGGGTCTGACTTCCGCTGAGGAACTTTTAAAGTCAGTAGACCTGGACTTGAATGACCTTTTACCAAGCGCACCTCCACCCCTGCCCAACAGCGAGAAATTTAATGGTTTCATCACCTTAGCTGGCCACTATTGAGAACAGGAGGAATGATCGCTAGAACCATAGCTACCAAATACAGACCCCTCACCCCCAGACTGCTCACCCAGTACCAGCTCACCGTCCATATCACCACTCCAGGATGTGTACGCCTACAGGACTCTTGAACACGAGAAGTTTCGGGAATAGGGTCCATCTCCTCCACTGCAGAAGAATAACTTGGAGGGATCATATCAGCAGGTGATGCTGAAACATAGGAAGCATTAGGCTGGACCACAGAAACACCCACATGCACCCCGGAAGCCTGACCCCCAGGAAGCCTGTGACCAATCAAGGATGCTGCAAAGGAAAAGGGGGCAAAGGAAATGAAACATATTCAGTTACAGGCAGAACCNTTGGGGGCCCAATGGAAGATGGGCAGATAGTCATAATGAAGACCCTGGGAGGCAGTACCCAACCCAGAGCCCGATGGGGATGCAGAAGGCCATGTACCGGACTGGAAAATGGGAAGAGGCCACAGTTGAGAAATAGGCAAATTGACAGAAGTCTGAGCCAGGGAGGTAGAACAGACAGGCCAACCAGGAAATAGAGGACCGGAGTGCNATGAGGGAGACCTAGAACCCGTCTGAGGCCGGGAAACAGCAGGCTGCGTGTCAGGGATGAAATCACTGTCTCCAGATGCATACTCCCAATCCTCCCCTTCTTCAAATAGCGCGGCGACAGCAGACTTAATTACCTTGCTCACCCCTCCATACTCCCTTGACATCAAACCAGCCCCCCCCCAACATTGGAGGCCCCAGCATCGTCCCCATAAATGGGGGGACCCCCAGTAAGCGCATTTGTAGCATCCCTAGAAGCCGAGATAGAGACCCCCTGCTGAACCACTGACAGTGCAGCAGCCCAGCCCCTGCGCCTACCATGAGGTGCAGACCCGGTCAGTGGAAACAAAGAGGGAAAGAGTGCCAGCGTCACAATGGCCTCCCCCTCTCCATCCGACAGGAGCTGCCATGTTGAGTACACTAGCTTCCGGCAGCTGCTGACTGATGTCAGCCCCGCCAGAAGACACATCAGAGAGGATGCACAGCTGTGTGTCCTCATGTGAGGACCTGCACTCCCAGATCGCGCGTCGGCTGCACCCACTGCACCACCAATGACCGCGTTCCCCTCCTCAGCATCTTTATAATAGAGAGAAGCCCGGCAAACACGGGGAACACGAGACATCACTGCAACCAATGTAAAAACACCACAATAAAAAGGGGGAAAAGGAAAAGATGGGACAGAGGAGTGGGGGGAGAGGGGGAAAAAACTGTGTCAAACAGACAATGAGAGAAGGAAATGAAAATAAAGCACAGGGAAAGGGAGAGGAAAAATTAGAACCACAAAGGTGAAGAAGAAAGAGGAAAGGAGAAAAAAGGAAAGGAGGAATAGAAGAAGGGAGTACAATTTAATAAGGGCCACCAAAACAAATCCAGACAAAATGGCAATGAACACCTCAAAAATTCAATAAAAGCAAGCAATATGATACCCAAAAAACACCATACAATGCACAATCGCATAAAGGTTGACATGGATAGATTATGGATAAAAAAAATGTAAGCATACTACATTGCACTCTCCACAAAGTACATATTATACTCTCNAAGTCACTCATACTCTACAAAGCCAAGTTAAAACTGGCTTAATATTCTTAAAGTATGTAATAAATATCCATATGTGTGAGTAAAAAAAAGAGATTGTTGCACTTCCAAAATGTATATTTTCTGGCCATTTTAACAGCAGCTAGTTCCGTTGGTAGTCTATCAACTTCTGGGAGGCAAGAGAAAGTTGCCACAATGTCATGAGGTCATTTGACTGTAAATTTTATATAATCAATAGAGTGGCAAGCCTCCCAACTATCCCTATGTTGGTGGGACTGTCTCAACTCTTGGATTCGAGGGCTGCAAAATAGGTAAAGTTTATTAAAAAAAAACACAAAACCTGGACACCAAAACTTTTAAGATAGCTTGGGGGACGCTCACAGATTGCCCACCCTTAGAAACAACACTGTCTCATATAAAACCAGATCCAGAAACCAAACTACATTGTAAAACAATATAAAAAATTACACAGTAACTGGCACTTACAGGGATCGCTATAACAAAGGTGCAGATCACCAATCTGCTGATTAATGGTACTAAAAAATTCCCACTATCGTATCAACCTTATAACAACCTTATGTTATACAGCGCATACCCAGCTCAACTATTGGAGCGAAGAAGAGAGAAGAAAAAAAAAT
>JABWIB010002992.1:5951-16119 GCA_016617825.1 Platyplectrum ornatum | reverse complement strand
GAATTGTCCCTTCTCGCTAGCCATCAATGCATGTTCAATTAGTGTGCCTATATAAATGTGTGTCTGTTTGCATTCCAGTTGTGTTGCCATTCACTTTGTAATGGAGGGATTTATTTTTAGCGCTTGAAGCGAATCTGGCCAAAACGCCAGATTTGGAGGAGGACCAGGAACATCACCAGCCCCAGGTCCAGCCCCGGCGTGGCATACCCCGTCACGTGAGAACATTTCATGTGAGGTTGGACCTGGCCTCCCTGTCCGATCAGGAGGTTGTGAGATATTTTCGGTTAAATCGCACTGTGTTGACTGAGCTGATCTACAGCATGTGATAGCCTGTTAAAGCCCAGAGACAGCACGCCCATTTGTCTACGTGCAATTCTGTTGGCTTGTCTGTTGTAATGATTTTTAATAAAAAAGTGACCCCAGCGTAGATAAGCACAGTCTAACAGCGTTAATAATGACCACACTGGATCCAACTCCTAGTGCATGCTATTTTATACAGGTCAAGACAATATGGTGGTGATGTGCCCACATTTGATTTATCAATCTCCTCCACTGGTCAGTAGGTCTGGCGTCCTTAGTATCTTGATTGATGATAGGTGAGTTGGTCCTTTATTCCTTTGGTGGGGTTGAACAAAAATATACATATATGAAGAAGCATGAAGCAATACTCAAACATTTCAATGTTTAGGAAAAATCAGTGGCATCTAAGATGGATAAAATTGTAAAATAAAGGAGGGACAAACCATATGAAGACATCTCCCAAACAAAACCCAAGCACACCAAAAAGAGGTTAAATGCAGGGCCAATAAAATCAGGTACCCTGGATGTCTAATTGTTGGGTGGGAAGAAGCGTCAGTGAAGGAGTGTGCTGTGTGGTATGCAGCACAAGCAGCTGTGTTCTGAGCAGTGATGGCCTGGTTTTGTGTGGACCAATGTCGAAGGAAATGGCTGCAGCCTGTGGAGGTGTAGGCCTAGTGCTAGATTAATTGATTCCAAAGTAGATGGAAATCGAGGAAGGACACATTCTTGATTGAGTTCAGGTACTTAGTAGCTAAGCTGTGTCCAGATGGGGCAGAGACCAGTCTCCCGGAGTGTTGAAGCAACTGAAGCTACCTGTATGGAAGAGCAACTCTCTGGGCAAGGCAAAGGATCAGCAACTAAATGTGTCTGACCCAGGAAGATGGTGCGGTAAGCAGAGAAAGGGGTGCAAGAGAGGAAAAGTCTGCGAAGCTCGCCATCATGCTCGATGGAGGCTGCAGCATGCAGAGGTGAGGGCTCAGGAAGCAGAGTACCTGGGCGTACTGGGAAGTGATCACAGGTGCATGAGGCCAGTGCACTTGTCCCCAAACAGACTGGAGCTGAGACAGATATCCCCAGAGGACCTGGTCCTGGAAGACCTTCGGTTTTACATGCGACCAGGTCAGGACAGGTAAGCAACTCAACTATTATATATTATGTAGAGTAAGTAAGGGCAATTGCACAATACAACACAAAAGTAATCTCCTGAAATAGGAAGTATTCAACAGTATAATAGCAACCAATGTATGTAGGCTATAGGAAGCGCTGGACCTAGTGGTGGAGGAAAGGGTGTTTATGAATTTCTCCCACGTGTTAAAAAAAATGGCAGTAATTTTTTTCCTTGGCCAGTGAAGTATCCAACCAAACCATTTAAAAAGTACAGGTTATCGGCAAATAAATAAAGGCAGTGGCAGGGGCTGGATCCATTGTAAAACACATTTCTTACCGACCACTGATAATATTGTCATAATCTTTTTTGCTCTTTTGGATAACCATTAGGAGGTATAAACTCAAAGAGTGCTCAAAGAGTGTCAATTCTGGGGAAGAAAGGCAGCAGATAGCAGACAGCAAAATCCTTAACCTGACTTCAAAAAAGTTTAATAGGATGGCAGTCCCTGACACAATGATACAGCAAAGCATTAGGAGAAGAATATTTCGGGCAAGGCCTGGAAGTGGTTATGCCTATAGAGAAACAACAAGATGGGGACAGGTAGCCTCTGTAAAATACGAGCTATAGCATTTTTCTATATGTTAATAAAAACCTGGGAAAAATCCCTATCCAAATGCCCATGTTTCCTGGAGACTTAGAGGAGTAATGAAGGGTTCTAAGCACTTGATAAAAGTGCCCAGTCCTCACTTGAGTTGGTCCAGTCCTCACTTGAAAGTGATGAGACACAGGGAATAGCATAATACTGGGCTTGTAGAATGAGGAAAATGGTAACCCTAGATGGAGCTAATTTGGCTTATAAATCCATGACAAGATTAAGACAAGATTTGAGGTCATTGAGTTCATATATAACGACTATGTGGTTACATAGAGGTGGGAAATAATGTGAACTGGTGGGTCTGCTAGTTAAAGAAACATAGCTGAATTGCAGAGGTGTTTACAAGGAAACGTGGAAGGGGAGGAGATTGTCTCTGGGTGAGAAAGATGACAGTAGGGTGGGTATCCCTGGTCTTGCAAGCTTAAATTCTAAACTGTATTTGTTAGACATTAAAAGAGAGTTATATTTCATTGTTTATTTTCCAAATAATAGGTGTGATGTTAGGTGTATAAAGAATGTAAGAATTTCTAGGACATATGCCTAGATACAGAGTAGATTGTGTCGCTGACATAATAGGAATATGAGAGGACAGCAGATCTTTCAAAATTGATGATAAAACATGCACTCAGGCCAAAAAGTCAGATTATAGTCATAATTTTAGGGCGTGGTTCTGCGGGTTTGTCCAAGTATAAGAGGAGTTTGCCTGTAAACGCAGAAATGTTATGGTTCTGGTGTCAATGGAAATTACACATAACTCATACCAATTATGTAATAGTTTGAGTAAGGAGTCTAGAGCTAGATTAAAGCGTAAAGGGTACATGAGGCAGCCTTGTCGGGTACCATTTGACATCCCTGTCACAGTGCTTTTGAGGTCACTGTTATGGAAAGAAGTATAAGAAGAGGTGTACAAATATTGGAAGAAATTAATAAAAAGAGATCCAAATTCATATTGTGCAATAATATGTAAGACCAGGAAATGTAATCATTTTTTAATACTTTCATTTCATCAAATTTAATACTTGGCATCTAAGCTGAGGAGCATATGAGAAGTAGAATTAGTGGCATTGGAATGGATGATAGGCACAAGTGCAGTTCTAAAGATCAATTATTTTAGAAGCCACTCCTCTCTTCTTAACTGTGCAAGGAGCAGAAATGCATTTTGATATTCAATTACAATGGAGTCAAGGATGAACGGAATAAACCAGTGGTTCCCAAATTGTGTGCCTTGGCTCCCTGGGATGCCGCCACACTCTCATTGAGGTGCCACAGAATGATCTTCTCGACTTGGTGGGACGTTGCTAGTGTTACTTAGAAGCACAATTTTACGTCTTGTATAGGAGCTACACAAGATTTTATATCAATCTCAAAAAATGGGAAAAAAATGGGAAATTATTTTGTCTTAGGTGAGCCTCGAAAAATTATGTAGACCCTAAGTGTGCCTCGACTGAAAAAGTTTGGGAACCACTGGAATAAACAATGCGTCTCCTTGAGCATAACCACATGCGGGTGAAAGGATGAACCTGTAACTGAGTTTAAACCAGAATCTTTTCAGGATAAAAGTGTAAAGGCTGTGGAGGAGGCCAGTGAATGCTATGCTAGTAAAGGTAAAAAAGTGTACACATAGGGAGTTANGGAGTCAGCTGTCCATACCTGAAAGCCAGGGGAAAAGGTCCAGAGAAGAAGGGAGGTACAAGAAAAAAAAATCAAAGACGAGAAACTAAGAACAAATAGAACAATAAGATACAGAATGTTTGCGTAAACACAACAGTGTACACTAAATTGTGTGTTTGAGTATCAAAAAACAATATAGCTCTGCAACATTGAGCAAAACAAGAAACTCCTAACTGTAGGGGCTAGCTGGCAATTTTCTCCAGGAAAACAAGCCCACAGCAGTAGCCCATAGATAATGACAGTCCTTAAAAAGGAGGTTTTTGGTCACTCAAAAGCTATAAAAAACAATGATATCTATTTCAAAAATATATATGCACAAACACATAAAACCAAATAGGGCAGCTTTATCAAATTGAAAACACAACACAGAAAAAAACACATGAGACACACACATGTGATGTTGCAAGGGTTGGAGAAATAACCCTGGAGCTGATTCATCTCCCTGCAAGTCTCCAGTTGCAGTGTGCAGGACAGGGAGCAGCAAATGATCCCGCAGCAGCTGTGCCACAACCGCATCCAGTGCTACCTTGCTAACCCACTATTAGGCCAGTGACCGGCCAGCTGCAGAACATGAGGGTCGTCCTCTTCTGATACATAGTGGGATGGGATGTTTCTTATACCCCCCTTCGTTTTTGAATGAGCAGTCCTATCAAGGAGAACTTGAAAAGATTTGCCTGGTTGACAGGAAAGCGGCCTCAATGTACTTGTTCTACCAGGACTGCTGCAGGGGAGGAGAAATACAGAAGCACAACACAAATATCAACACTGAATTATTGTGCGGCTGTGGTTTTCTAGATCATCCATTTTTTTGATTAGAGAATGGATTGGGTAAGGATATCAGTCGAATCCTGCATGATTCTCAATCTCTCAACATGAGAGATTAAAGTATTCAGCAATAGTTGAATGCCATCAAGCTTAGTATAGAATTGAGTTAACAGGGTAGAAGGCAACACATATTTAATACATTGCATAGATGATATTACTCCTGCAAATCAATTGTCATCACTCTCCCTTAATCACTATTTCGCTGTGTTGCAATCATTTGCAATGGCTTAAAATGGAGACCATGCATTTTGATCCTGTGTTATATGCATACATACAGAGACTTTAAACCTAGTTGTTATAGGGATCTTCATTTCTATATTAATCTTAACTTCAACTTCTGCTTAGTAGTCCTTAAAAAGGATTACTGAAGACATTACCTGCAGGCATGTTTTCTAATGTCATATTTTCTTTTGAAAGCGCTGAATGTTAAAAACACAGGGCTGATATACAGATATGTAGTTACTAAATGCATTTACATACGTAACCTCAGGTCTGCTGCAACTGGGTATCAGTGCATGTGCTCAACTATACTCTCTCCATATCCTATTTTAAGTTTTCAGATTAAAGAATGATTTTGCATCAGTATATAGTCTGTTGACATGTCTATGCTTTATATTTTCGTACCATGTCTCGATAGAGCAAATTATGTGTGTAATATATATATATATATATATATATATATAACAACAAAACAATTATCAGTGCGCTCTGGTCAAACTTCAGATAGCATACGCAATATAACAGGTGTATCTCAGTACAGTCTCTTAATGCAAGTATTTCCTGTGTAAAATGACTCCTTTCTAATTAGGAATACAGTTTCTCATAAAAGCACTAGGTCCTTTAGATCAATGACCGCTGCTCCCCGTGTATCAGATGATTACAAGTCGTCATCCACATGCATCTATCAAAAACAAAAAGGAACAAGGGGGCGCTCCATAGTGCAATATTTATTTATAAAAATGTAAAACACTAGACTGTGCCACACATATTCTGCGTACCGCAACAAGTCTTGTTAAAACACATATAGTTACACAGGTCAGTCGCGATATGTCAGTACGCCACCGTTCCTCCTCCACTGATATACGGCTCCACGTTGTAAACTGCCGCAGGAGTAGTCCCAGGATCCGGTGAACGCGACCCGCTCGACTGCACACTTCAAACAAGCTCCGCCCCGACGCGTTTCGCCGTCACCACGACTTCATCAGGAGGCGTACCCGGAAGTTGTTTGATGGACATTTTATAGCCCGCCAGAGTGCTATTCAATTAACCCACTATGGCTCAATCATACGATGTTTCGATACATTGGTAACATGGTTTCCTTACAAAGTATACATAATCGAGCAACGACTGATGCTCAACACACATAAACCTTATACCTAATTAACTACACAGACGCAAAATAAAGACACGAACACAGCATTTGGAATTTAAAAAAGGGGACATAAGTTTATTGATTGAATTAATTGAATTAGATTTAATATTGACTATATTTTTAGGGTTGAGCACGTGGCTATAGCAGGTGGGGGTGTCAATCACAGNAACTTAAGGACAAGCAAGTTGTCAATATGGCGCCCCACCCCCTTTCCGATCTTCAGTTCAATATCCCCGGCTCCACCTCTTAAGTGCACACCTCTCGCTGTAGGTGGCAGGCCAAGGCCCCTATCATACAATAGGCGACCTGGCATAATAACAGGGTGCGCCCCCGCTTAGCAGACATTCCCCCTCCCCTGTTTTAGCGCCAGATTCTAAATTGGCACCCCCACCTCTACCGCAACTTATGCCCCATCTGAAAAGGAAAAAACATGTTAAAATACATCCTAGCAAAAAAGTGGAGGGAGGGAGGGCAACGAATTTTCCAGAAGAAGGTAAAGAGAGAATGCATCACTTATATATATAACCATTGTCACATGACCCCCCCATCAATCATCCCTACTCCACCTAGTCACCCCACTGTAACCCCGCCCACCCCCTTCCCACACCTTCTGATATTGTCACACCCAAATTAAAATGGCAGTAAACCAATCCCCCAATGCCATATATATATGTGTGTCTGGTTCACAGTCGGTCGATTATGACTCTTCAGGCCTATGCGGCCTTCAGAGTTCTTATTAAACAGAACTATAATCCTAAATAAACATTTTATTCTAATCTATTTACTGTGTGATTGTGTGTGCTTATATCTGAAATTAACTTAACCCCTTCACCTCACAAGTATCCCCGCCCTATTTTAGTAAGTGATTAGACCTAAGCATACTAGTTAGACTGACATCATTTTCCCTATATTCCATATAGTGTTACATTCTATTTTGTAGATGACATAGACCTTACAGCAAACTTATAAACTTATTAAAGAACTTATAAAAAAGGAGTTAACTCAAAATTTTCATTTAACCCTTTCGGGGTCAGTGTGTCTAGCATTATAATCCAATGTGTTTCACGTTAAGATAATTTTTTCATACGGTCTCCCCCCCTTTTATCTTCAGGGACGGTTTCTATAACCTTTATACGGAAAGATTCTGTGGATCCCCCCTGACAGATGGCAAAATGTCTGGGGATGCTATGATTGGTCACTTTATTCTTAATGTGACGCAGATGTTCTAGGGCACAAATTTTTAGTTGCCTTTTTGTCTTGCCCACATATTTTTTCTTACACCCACACTCAATTAAGTAAACCACATATGTGGAGTTACAGTTGCTAAAAGAGCCATTTTTAAACAATTTTCTATCTAGAGAGTCAGAAAACGTTTTGCGATTTGTATGACAGAAGGAGCATACTTTACAATTTCCGCATGGGAAAAAACCTTTTATCTCTGATTTCCTTCTTTCTTCTCTCATTTGAATAGGTGCAATTACTGATTTGACGTTTTTTGCCCTTCTAAATATAACATTAGGTTTCGGGGGAAGTAGCGTTCCTATAATGGAATCCAGCTCTAACACCTTCCAGTGATCTGACAAAATCTTTTTAATTTTTCCGTTAGTTAAAAATCTGTTACAAAAGGACATTCTATAATATCTTTTTTCCTTTTTTCCTGATCTTTCACTTTATATTTTAATACATTTTTTCTTTCCATCTGCTTCACTTTCTCACAACTCCCCTGTATTACATCATCTGGGTACTTTCTTTCTTTAAATGTATCCTTCAATGTATGAGCCATTTCTACAAAGTCTCCATATTAGAACAATTTCACCTCAAGCGAAGAAATTGTGACATGGGGATCTTTCGTTTCCATCTTGGTAAATGACAGCTCTCAAAGGCCAAAAAACTGTTAGCATCTACTTCCTTCAGGTGGGTCCACGTTAAAAATTGTTTACTTTCTGGGGCTCTGGGGGCTTCTATATGTAAATCTAGAAAGTCTATCGACTTTCCACCAAATTGTGCCGTAAAGGACAGACCATAATTGTTAGAATTCAGACTGTCCACAAAATTGGAAAAGGTTGACTCTGGCCCCTCCCACACTAGGAAGATGTCGTCGATGTAGCGACGGAAATAGATAATCGGGAGTTGTATGCGTAAGAGGACAGATTCTCGCTCCCAGCTTCCCATATATAAATTAGCGAAGCTGGGAGCGAAAATTGTCCCCATCGCCGTCCCGGATATTTGGAGAAAATACTCTTCTTGGAACAAAAAATAATTGGACTTCAGTACAAAACCTACACATTTTACCTCCTCTTATTTTCGGATATCGTAGAATCTGATTCTAAAACTTCCTCCAACACCTTAAGGCCTTTTTCATGAGGTATTGACGTGTACAATGCTGCCACGTCAATACTACACCAATTGAAGGTCTCTTTCCACTCAAGATCTTCCAGGGACTGTAACACTTGGGTTGAATCTTTAAGGTACGTAGGTAGTTTGGGGACATATATTTTAATATAAAAATCTACAAACTCTGATATTCTCGAGCCTATAGATCCAATCCCCGAAACTATCAGTCTTCCTGGGGGCTTTTTAGGGTTTTTGTGCAATTTAGGTATATGATAGAACACGGCTGTCTTTGGTGTTCGGTTAAGTAGATATTCTTCTTCACAAATACATTTATTTGTCAAACCCTCTTTTAATATAATTTCCAATTCATCAATAAACCTTTCAGTTGGATCAGAACTTAGCTTAACATAGGACACTGGATATTCCAATAACCTATATGCTTCCATTATGTAATCCTTCCGGTTCATAATGGCTATCCCCCCCCCCCCATCTGCTTGTCTAATGATAATAGACTGATTTTTAGCTAAAGAGTCTAGGGATTTACTTTCTGCTGCACTTAGGTTCTTAATAGGCAAATCAACCGCATTCTCCAAAGATTGTAGATCTTTTTTCAGTAGATCCACAAATACATCAATGTGACTCCCCCTCGACTCAATTGGATAAAATTTAGAACGATTCTTAAAGCCAGTATAGTTCTCATTTTTTGACTTTGTTTCTTCTTCTATTGACCCTTCATTTTGATTCTGTCTAATAAAATGTCTTTTAAGGGTTAAATGTCTCGCAAATTTCATTAAGTCTATCGTAAGATCTACTTTTTTTGGTGGGCAAGAGGGGGCGAATGATAGGCCTTTTTTTAACAATGAAATATCTGCCGCTGTTAATTTATAATCTGAAAGGTTGAAAATCCCCTTATCATCTACATATTTGTTTTTTTCCTTTTTTGTTCCTTTTCCTCTTTTTCCCCGCTTAGGGATCTTTTTCCTTTTGGCGATTGTGTGTTCCCCTGATTTTTCAGGAACATTTGATGTAGGGGTCGATCGTTTCCCTTGCTTTGTCCTAAAAAAGAGGGGTCCTTCTCCACTTCATTAGGTACTACCTCTATATTGTTATTAGTTTGTGGGTTCTTATTAGTCATCCTTTTACCTTCTTTGGGGGTCTGACTCAGTATTTCAAATTTGTTAGAAGTTTCAACCTCCTTATGATTTATTTGACTATTTCCTCCCTTTTTTACTTTCATCCACTTGTTCTCTTTGATCCCTTGCTGTCCCTGTTATTTTTTTTTATCTAAATTTCTTTTTAAATATGGGAGTTTTTCCTGGTTTTTGATTAAACTTTTTTTTTTATATTTCTGACCATTTTTCTCTGGTTTTTTATCCTGTTTGTTATTACTTTCTTTTCTTTCCTTTTTAGCCCAATTCCTTACCCTCCCTTCTGCGTAATCCACTATATCTCTTTGAAATTTGTTATGTTTGCCATCTATAATATTTTTTTCCACTTTGGAAACTCTTTCCTCTATCTTATTTTGTATCTTGTGACAGTTGGATTCTACTCCTTCTAAGAACCAATCCTCATTGATTTGTTCCAAGTCCCTAATCACCTTATTTAATAACTGTGTTTTTTCCCCTATAATCAATTCCATTAATTTAAAAGAGCATTCATCCATAATGCGATACCAGTTAGTCATAAACTCCTCCCTTTTCAATCCATGTGCTGGTTCCTTTAAAAATCTCAACCCCCTAGGGATCCTTTGATTTAAAACATAACTTTCCAAAGTTTTGATATCCCAATACAATCGTGCCTCTTTTGTCAATAATTTCTCCAGCATAACTACTTCTGACTCAAACACCTTTGCGTCTTCTATTTCAGGCATATATTGCACGTTTTGAAATCTTTCACTTTGGGT
>JABWIB010002991.1:8367-30364 GCA_016617825.1 Platyplectrum ornatum | reverse complement strand
GAATGTCAGTGTGTGCATGCAGGGAGAATACTTTATTGTTGCATGTTGCACACAGATACTGACCAGCGTTACTATTACACTGTTATTACACTTGTGCTAGGAAACATCAGCTGTCGCTTGTTATGCTGATTGCAACTAATTAAATTTACCTCCCCTGCAATTCTACATGGTTTTGCTCATGAGAGTGTAACTCATGAGTATAAGTCATGAGAGTGAAAAGCTGAATCTGGCCCTTAGTCCTGAGTTAAACAGCCTAGGCTTGGAAGCACTAGTGATATGCCCTCCTTTTACTCATTTTTGTTATGATGGTTATTTAGATATACACATAAACAAACAGTTATACCGATATTACAATGGACTCTGGCTAGCCACTGGATGATGTTTAGCCCAAATACACGATTATCGGTATTATCTGGTATAGGGCCAGATATGTCTTGGTTGTAGACAAACATTGTACATGCCAATCTGAACATTTATTAATAGACATATAAAATGAATTGATATATCTGGAATTCATTGATTTTATAATTTCATTGTAAGAAAAAGTAGTGGACCCCAAGCATGACCCCACTATCTCTGGTGCATATCATACCCACACATTCTCCATTTCTTAACTCCTGACAGGCATTTTCCATTGGTTATTCATGGGGGTTCTCAATACATGTTTGTCCATGTACACCAGATTGCTTAAATCACATTAAGGTGTATCTGTGAGTGCAATCATTACTGTGTCTGTCTTGTACTTGCATTGCTCATTGGTATATGACTGCAATGCTTAGTCACCCTTCTGTAATCAATGGCCCATTGTAGTGAAACATCCTTTTCTCCACAACTATAAATCGGCAAGTTACATTATACAATGGGATTCCTCCCACTTTTCTGTCGGCATAATTGCTGCTACCTTGTGTTTAAGAATTGCTGTACAATTATATGTCCTTGTGAAATAAGATTTATGTATTTTGATGTGTGATATATGACCACGACTCTCATGGCCAGCTAAGGTCTTGCTAGTTGCTATATATTAAATTATTCATTATGCTTGTCATAAGGCATCTTCATTTTTTTATTTCTGTCTGCTTTGTAACTATATCCTTCTGCTCTCTCTATCATCACACAAAATACTAAGCTCTGAACTTGGAAATCTAGCTGTGTCTGTCAATCATTTAAGTAAACATTTAGAATGAGCTATATACTTAAGCTCAATTAATATATTACAGAATTACAACCCATACTTTAACTTACTATGGTGACACAGTAAGGGAGATCTATGCTTTTGTGGTGTACATTTTAAAGAATGTTTAAGGAACTGCTTTGGCAACACAGATGGCTCAGTGGGTAGCACTGATGCTAAGTTCCATTTGTGTTTAGTTTGTATGATCTCTGTGAATTTCCTCCGGTTTACTTCCACACCCCAAAAACATACCGGTAGGTTAATTAGCAGCTGACTAAATTGTCCTCATTCTATGAGGTTGATTTAATTGTGTAGTTGTGCGTCTCTTAAGGTAACTAAAACTCGCTACCTTTTATACATGGCTCAATGAGCCACAAGTGGAAAAGACACTATTTCTACCTTATGCTAACAGCATAGGGGCGGGGTGCGCAAAGAATTGAATCAGCCCCTATGTGTGATTGGGAGGGCCCTCTTCTGTCAGTCCTGTCTGATACAAATTGTAAATATATAAGAACCTATTAATAAATAAATATGATAATATAATATATAATAATATAATAATATAATATATAAATATATAATTCATAAATTAAAATACAAAATACCTATTAAATATTTAACTTTAATGTCTCCTTTTTCTTATGCCAAGTGACTGTGACCTGGCACAGTTCTTTATGCCTCAGAATGACTATTGCTCCACAGTCATGATGGCCTATGCTGAAGGAAGTAATTGGTAAAGTCATTTCTTTTGAGCTTACACAACTCGAAATCCCTACTTAATGGTTTAATGACACTAATGTCATCTTTTAAAGGTACCACAGGTCTATTAATTCATTTTAATTAATGTTTGTGCTCAAATGGGTGAAATGAAATTGCATAAAGAACAAGAGAGCTTAATGCAAAAGAGGTCATGTGGGTGGAAAGGAAAGCACCCCAGTGAACCAGTCCTGAGGATGGCGTTTGTTACACTGCACGTGGGCTGTAACATCGAATAATGGCTGGAGATGTTCCACAGCTGTGCATAACACAATACATCATTCATCTGAGAAACTGAGGGAAACACACACAAAATAAATCCCATGAAATAGAACACTGAGTAAATCTCAGAAATCCATCAGGAGCAGTTTAGATTCACATCAAAAGATCCTGAATCCAGCTGAGTAAGGTAGCGCTAGCCTGTATCCCAAGTGGTAGATTCTTATTAATTACAGGCAGTAGTTCAGCGTGGTGCCAGCTTAGAGAGCGATGCTAATCTCTCCCAGGCAAAAAGGGTCAAACACAGTTTCTAATGACTGCTGGAAGTTAAACATGCCCTGCACTTGTGTTATGTGTGCTGCTGAGTTTGTCATTTATTGAAACCAGCCTATAAACACCTGAACATTTATACTGACTTGGCAAAGCTAGCATACTATTAAAAGGATGGTTCTGCAAATAGTATATGTCTTGAACAGTTAGGTGGAATTCCCAAAGACATTTGATAGTAAGAAATGTATATATGTCTGAGTAAAAGAATGATGGATAGTTACATCCCCAAATTTTGCCTTGTTATAAGTCTCCATTTGTACATATATTTTATACTAACTGCTACTTAAACATCACTTTCCTTTGTGTTACCTAATTCCACAAGCTATTATCGAATTAATGATAACCATTCAAGTATTAGAGTTCAACCAAGAAAGAAAAAAAACTGATGCAATGTGTTCCCCAATGGCAGAGTGTGCGAATCCTCTGCATTGACAGGTAAGTTTTTCCTTAATTCTGACCCTGTTGAATTGCAGGGGAGGTAGAATGAATGTTAGTGTTTACATGCAGGGAGATACTTTATTTTTGCATTTTGCACACAATACTGACAGGTGTTACTGTTACACTGTTATTAGACTAGGAAATATCATCTCTCAACTCAGATTGCCTGCGGCCAAAAAAGCCGCAGGCAAAGCCGTCGCTGGAAGCCGCCAGCTTCCAGCTATAAGAATCACAGGAAACGCCGGCTTCACAGTGAAGCTGGCATCCTGCGAGAAGGGGAGGGGACCTAAAAAGACTGTGATCGTAATGATCACGTGTCTTTTTAGTCCAATCGCCTCCCCTCATACGCGCTGAAGCCGGCATGCCGGCTTCAGAGCGTTCAGTTTGCCTTAAGAACGTCGGCGTGCCGCCGAAAAGCCTTCTAAGGCGCCTGAGGCGCCGTTTTGAAAAGGCATCGTTCAGATTGCCTTCTAACGGCACCTTTTCCACTACAGCCGTCGTTTTCACTGAAAACGACGGCGATTTTTGGCAATCTAAACGGGGTATAATACTGTTTGGAACTGATGATATTTACCACCTCTGCAATTAAACATGGTTTTGCCACAGTAACTTTACGTTTGTAAGTTCAATAGTATGTACGTCTGGATCAGGTCCTTTCTGTTTATTTCCGAAATAGAAATTTTGATTCAGGAGATTTCAGCAGATTTGTTCTAGGATATATCTAATGTTATAGTTCTGGGACAATGTACCTTTCTATGGCAAGTGTAGGGTTAAGAATTTAACAGGGGCGTAGTTAATCCCACCGGCTTGCCCAACCCAATCATGCCACCTACCTGGAAATGGTTGAAGGATTTTTTCTTCTAGAAGCCTTGATGGTCGCATCAGTGATCCCTGGAAGGATAAGTTTAAGATTGTTATATTGTCCTTTTTGTGCATTTCCGTTTCTGACTTACCATTATTATTTGTGAATTCTTCTTTTTTCTTTTCATTCTTCATGCATTGGAGAGGGCTATAAAAAATATTTAGTTGACGTGAGCATAAATGCTTTGCTGATAAGGCAGCTATCTCTAATTAGTGATCTGAGAGTACACAGCTTGTTGCAGGGGCTTTTGATACACACCACAGACAAAATTCATTGAGGTCATTACCTGGACAGAAGGTAAAAAAAGATGCATGGAAAAGGGTAGTATGGATAAGGATAATTACAGGTTTTATCAACGGTGGTTCTTTGCATGGTTCTACACTACCAACATTTGGTGCATGACTTGCAGGTCCTCCATTGGTGCACCAATGATAAACTCTTTAGGATGAAGCGTGACAGACAGGCTTGTGTGCAATTTGGTGTAAAAGACGTTGAGCTCTGATTGGAGGTTACCCAGCAGTTATCTGATGCTGGTGGGGAACCTTCTAGTTCCAAGAGGCTGCAGGGCAGGGGGCCTGTTTGCGATGCAGTGGTCACCACTCTGCAAAAAATTGCCCACGGCCCTCAGTCATATCCTCTCCCCAGCTCAATGTTGCTCCCTCTGGAATTAAGCAAAGCCCTGTCACCAATTAACTTACTTAAATTATCAGAATAGTTGAGCTGAACCTCCATAAGGACCTGGCTCATATCTAATTGTAGTGTTTTAGTGTTTTTGTCTTACCATTCGGTAAGACAACATATGTCCTTTCCACTTGGTTCCTCAGTTAATGATGCAATACCTGAGTCTTCAACCATCATTTGCGGAATCCCTGTCGCTTGTGTATCTTCTTTCCAAAATAGATATGGAATCTGTGTTTAGGTTACTTCCCCTCCACCCTCGTCTTTTCAGTATATATAGTTTCGGATAGGCGGTAAGTTGCTGCAATTAAATCTAGTTGCATTTCATTGTGTGACTTGCAATTCCTGCGTATCACGTGCTGGGTGCTCCCTATGGGAAAGGTTCCCCTATGGGAAACATTTTGCTGTCATCTTGATCGAGCTTTTGCGGTTTGCTTCACCCCAGGAATTGGATTTGCCTTTCCAATGATCTTAGCATATCCTAGAATTTGGGACACTTTTTTGGAATCTTTTAATGGGTTTTGCGTCTGGCCTGCTTCTACTATTTTCAATACAGAATTTTCTGGGCTTTCTTTCAGAGTCAGTGCTCTGTGGGTTCCTGGCTGGCGTCATGGCATGTCAGAATTTACTAAGAATTTGGTTTTGTTGGAATTGTTCCAAATCATTTTGGTGGTTGAATCTTGAACTTTTTCAGGACTGGGATATTGTATTAGTTGTGAATTATAAGAGTGTTTCCTCAGCTCCTGTTAAGCAGTTACGTCACTTAACATTTTACAATTTAATATTCATTTCCTTTCCAAGCACGTTCCAGAAGATCCCGCCCTAGACTTAAGGGTTCTTGGACTAGTTGGGGACTGGCTTGCATTGCTTTGTACTGGGGTGCAAAGGAATTTCCCCCTCACTTGGCGTAGGATAGCTTTGCACATCATAATTCTCAGTGTTGTCATTGTTCATTTGGGTGGTAGTGACATTGGTTATGTTCCCATGCTAGCCTTACATAATGGCATTCACACAGATTTTCAGAAGGCCATGTCTTGGGGGCCAGATACTCAATGGGCTTGGTCAGACATCTGCTTAGGCTTTGGCAATACTCAGACGGGGTGCATTGGAAAATCAATAGAGCAGCACATCCTGGGTTTTGATATGAGCAGGAGTGTTGGTATCGGCCTGATGTCATACGGTACTCTTATTGGCAACAGGGCAGGTGTTGTTTATAGGTCAATTGTTAGAGGTTTCGTTATTGATGGTGGTGATACCAGGTTTTAGGTTGATGGTTGGTGGCAGAAATCAGGTGCATAGTCACAGGCTTGTGATGTAGAGTTGGAGTTAATAAATACACACATGTATATAAAATTTGTCAATAAGAATAGACTTCAGTTGAGAGGTCATTATTGACCTTGCAGTTTGATATAAGGAATGGCCACGGGGCATACGGAGTGTGCTAGTTATTGAAGGTTAAAGATATATTCTGAAATGTATTAATTGTTGTAATAAATATTATTGTATTGTTATGTATTTCATTGTTATGCATCTGTTTTCTTTGGCCCCCATCAAGATTAGATATATAGAAGTAAGAAGTTAAAGTAGAGTATAATATTTAACGAAAGTCATATAAGCGTATACAGGTTGAACCAGGCGCCATAATGGATTACAACATTCATATGGAAAACTAAACCATTGAAAATAATACTTGCCAACACATAATACATATATAGAGGATAGACTGATTTATTATCTATGCTTTTGTTCAATGTTACTATTTTTTTAATCCTTTTTCTCCTTTCTCTTTATTTTCTCTAGTTACCGTCTAAAACAACGTAAATACAGAATAAATTATTAACATTTACAATCTTATCAACAATTACAATGGTTATTAACAAGTGGTACCTAATTAACTAAGACTAAGGCCTAAATTACTATGCGGTGAGATTGCAGTGAAATTGAAAAGTGGGGATGTTGCCCATAGCAACCAGTTCACATTCTCCACTGTGTAAAATGAAACTTTTGAATCTTGAATCTCTTAAATCTCTCTGCAATCTCACCGCTTAGTAAATATACCCCTAAATGTACTTGTTGTGGCCGTTTGCTAGAGCTCTTACAATTTATTAATATTCCAATTAGAATCAATAATTGTAATCCAAGTCAGGTGGTGTACTGGAGCTGTTTTGGTGTCGGTGGGGCTGATTCAGGGATTCTGCAACCGCCAGGTCCCTTTAATTCAGAGCTGCGCAAAAGGCTGAATCAGCCCCAGAGTGACTCTCTCTAATACTATCAGTCCTACCACCTTGAATCTGAAACTAACAAAGGCAGAATATATGGAGCAGATTTACTTGAGTAATTCTCTGTAAAATATAGTAATTTTCTCAAACAGGCTTGGCCCAAAATATCCAGAAAATTATCTAAGGGTCCAACTAAGAATAACAATACAGCTAACTTCAAGTAAATGTAATGATTAAAAGATTAACACAGATAAACATTTCTTTCACAAACCAGCAAAAGCCTTTCAACTTGCTTCTTTCCCCTCAGCCCGTACAGCTCATTCTCTTTCTCTCCCTTTCCTCACCCACCAATATTGACTGCAACAATGTTACCACTGACCACATAAGGGTTTGATACCGGTTGCAGAATGTCATCCCCGTAGTAGGCACAAATGTTTTAATGTAAATAGTGTATTTTTACATCTGTGTTTGCCGCTGGATCTGGTGCAATATTGTCTGCGTTGGTCGGGTCAAAGTTTCTAGCAATGTTTCTACCAAATGTTATAGAAAAGGTGAAAATGAAAAAAGTGTGTTCAACCAAGTCCTGTGAATGCTTTATATTACAGTTTTAAATGGTATAAAAACAACATTCAGTACCTGTAACTAAATCATTTTACATATTAAATTGCATATTTAATATTAACTGCATTAAGTTCATTGATGGAAAACTCTGATGCATTGACCTTACAGGAAATCATTAGAGCAGCATCATTAGGTTTGGTGTCACTCATGGTGGCACCCCCAAAGATCTTCTACTATTTTCCCTGTATGCCCCCAGTACTTACATTTTCCACTGTATGTCCCTAGTACAATGGTTCCCAAACTTTTGAGTTTGAGGCATCCTTAGGGTCTCCATCATTTTTCAAGGCACCCCTAACACAAAATAATTTCCCAAGAGTAAAATAGTGTATTGACTATTTAGGTAAAGACAGGAATAATTCAGATTGACATTAAATCTTGTGTTGCTCCTATACGAGATGTAAAATTGTGCTTCTAAGAAAAACTTGCAACGTGCCACCATGTCGGAAAAGACATTTCATGGCACCCCAATGAGAGCACACAGTTTGGGAACCACTACCCTAGTACTTTTATTCCCCCTGTATTACCCAGTGCCTTTATTACCTCCCTGTGTGTCCCCAGTACTTTAATACCCCCTCTATGCCCCCAGTATTTTTTATTCCCTCGTGGATGCCCCCGGTACTTTGGGATAGGAACTCTTCTGCATCAGGTTGGGTGGTTCCAAATTGCATAACATGCAGAATGTAAATTTATCCATAGTGATATAAAAGGACTGGTTGGACTTATTTCCGTAGCAGATTAAGTTTGTATAGTAAAGTTTTTTTTTATTAAAATAAACTTATTTAAAACAATGTTCAGGTTTGAATTTCCTCCTTTATAGGGGGCCTTTATTTGAAATTGGATGAGGGTGCTATTATTTTTTCTGGGTTGAAAATTATTATTTGGTGTGCTTCTGTGCAACGGTTCCCCATTTTATGTACCAATCTTTTACAACACCTCATGCCAGTCTACATTGGCCACAAAATATACATCATCTTATAGATGGCATAATACAATGTATCTTAGTGACAAACATACAACACAAAGGGCAGTATTGTAACACAATGCAATAATGCCTTCTTGCAAGAATCATAAAATAAAGACAGCATTCAGCCTCACATTTCATAGCCCCTTGAATACCTGTTGACAGTTTCAAGAACTGGTTGTAGAGAATACTGTGGTGTATGGTCCTATTATGGACATAAGCCACAACAATAAAAGGAAAAAAGAAAAAGAGTTTGTTTATATATTTTGAGCTACATGAAATAAGGAAATCTAGTTTTAACTCATGTGAAATAACAGGGGTCACCTTTGTTATTGTATATTCCCAATTATCGAGTGTGTTTTAAAAACTTGTAAAATCACTTATTTAAATTTAGTTTCTTCCTTCATAATGTTTTTTTGTCCCACCTTTCCACTTTACATTTCAGTACCTCTCTAAAAACTCTTTCTAAAATACACAACCTAATATTCATATATACCATACCTAGCCAAAGTACTTCCAAAAAGCATCTCAGTTAGTCTATTATTTCATGCTACCACCTGCCCAATGTCATTTGACCCGACTCTCCCAAGTTAGGACTTTACATTTCTGCTACACTCAATGGGTTATATTTACTAAAGCTGGCCATACACTATGGGGTATATTTACTAAGCAGGGAGATTGCAGTGAAATTCGAATTTGGGGAAGTTGCCCATGGCAACCAATCAGATTTGAGCTCTCAGTTTCATTTTACACTCTGGAGAATGTGAACTCAAATCTGATTGGTTGCTATGGGCAACTTCCCCAAATTAGAATTTCACTGCAATCTCCCTGCTTAGTAAATATACCCCTATAAGATAAATTGTTCCAAACAAGAGATTTTTTCAAGAGTGGGAAAAACCATGTTGAATTGCAGGGGAGGTAAAATGAATGTCAGTGTTTGCATGCAGGGAGAATACTTTATTGTTTCATTGTGCACACAGATACTGACCAGTGTTACTGTTACACTGTTATTAGACTTGTGCTGGAAATATCATCTCTCACCTGTAATACTGATTGCAACTAATTCAATTTGCCTCCCCTACAATTCAACATGGTTTTACCCACTCTTGAAAAAATATTTCGATTGGAACAATTTATCTTATAGTGTATGGCCAACTTAAGCGGTGATATTGCAGTGAGATTGAAAAGTAGAGATGTTACCCATAGCAACCAATCAGATTCAAGCTCCCAGTTTCATTTTACACACTGGAGAATGTGAACTCAAATCTGACTGGTTGCTATGGGCAACATCCCCACTTTTCAATCTCACCGCTTAGTAGATATTACAGTTTATACTACTTATACTTTTNATAAAATCCTTTGGTGGGTAATTATAGGAAGCAGAAAGCATAACACGTTATGCCAAAATAGTTTAAAATTGCATCTTAACTTCAACATGTGTCAGGCCAATAGTGTATTTATGGGCTGTGGAAATGTAGGGATTTCCTCTCAGTCTTGCTCCCTGTACTGTGGTTGTTCTCCTAATATGTTGTCATGAAAACAGAATCTATGTTCCTGCAATAAAAGAGAATTTGAGCATCACCTGGGAACTTCATACAGCTTCAGAGTCTAGCCAAAAGACCAGCATAGAGTATGGAGTGAGACTAATCATGTGATGGATGGGGGTAGATGCTGTTAAATGGACCATGTCATCAGTGTAAGTGGGAGCACATTGAAACCAACCACTCACCCTGCTTTGAGTTTTTAACTTTTAGAAAAGACCCTACAATAAGCAGGTTGACCTACTGTGACTATAAGGTTTTACATATTCTCTTGCTAAAAAAAATACAGCTCATTTGTTTTAAGAATATCTTCTTTTTGGATTTAACAAAAACAAAAGTAATAACCAAAAGAAACAAAATAGCCATAAAATATGAACTTAATATGGATAAGTAATTGATATTCTCTTTAGATCTATTAGATGTTAAACATTAATAATAATAATAATAATAATAATAATAAAAAAGATGTTAATGTCATTTTGCATGTAAGAGCTGGCATTACACATATTATAAAACTTGATAATGGAAACGCTCTCAGATGTATGTGATGTTTACGCTTAAACACTGTTAAATAATAGAATAAAAAATGACAGTATATTTCCATTTTTCTTTGTGGTTGAGTTAATGGGACTGGTTCTTGAAAAGTCCTCTATCTGTCCTAGCACAATATTTATTATTGTGTCTGCAGCTTTTGCAGCTATAAATCCCTAGGTCAGACGGCCGAGGTGCGCATTCATTATTTAGCTCCCTCTCATTCCCTGGGTATGTCTACGCCTGGCAGGACCCTGAGCCAGAAATAGTATGAAGCCGGCTCATCATTTACTTAAGCGCTGGCCCCCGATGTACCTTCCTAGGGAATATCTCATTTATTATGCACTGTCATTAGCTAAAGCAGCGAGAGGGGCCTTCATTAGAAGCTAGAGTTAAGGTCTTGTTGTGGATGCCTCATCAGCATGAGTGAGCTGCGTCCCTGTGAGGTTTGATACAATTTAATTAACCTAATTAAAAGCTCTGATTGCAGAGATGATTGGGGTAGCGCCAACAGCGGATGCATATTTATAACGAGCTGGAAGGCGTGGGATGATGGCCAAATGATATGCAGTGGAGAAAACAGTCTTGGAGTGTGATGTTCGAAGACTAACATTTATTTTGGGTTAACAAAGGGTTTTCGTCATCAGGGCAATTCAGAGTGCTAAATGTGATTAAAACTTGGATTCACAAGAATGGATTCAGTACAGAGGAAACCCATATTTCACAAACTAAATAGTGCAGAAGCAAGCACTTTATACTGCATGTGGCAAGTTCAATTACAGAAATGTTTTAGCTGTGTATTCCATACATAAAACAGCCTACAGTTAGAGTTGGTGAAAGTGTAAATTGTTGAAAACAAATTAAATAAAATAAATAAAAATTATCAAAATCATGGACAAGGTGTGAGCTAATATGTCCAAAGTTTGCAGGTGCTTTAATCTCTGCTATATAATGTTAAAAATGCATTGGGAATATATACAGCATATATGTTAAAAATGTTTTGTGGTCACTGATCATGCCCCTTCCATCTCCCTTACTTTTATTAAAATAGAGAATAAAATAATGTCAGTATAGTTTTACACAAGTGGACATACTGGATGAGCCATTTGGCTCTTATCTGCCGTCACTTTCAATGTTTCTTTTTGAAGTATTTATTTAGAAGATGTCAGGAATACAGCCGGTTGGGCCCGGCAGAAATGTAAACAGGAACATTTTACAGTGACAGTAATAAAGATAAAAATAATCTAACAAACTGTGAGTAAGCGGAACAAACAAGGGCACCAGCCTCAACCCGAGCTATCCAGAAGAAATGGTAGGGACATCCGGATTTTTGACGTATAATAGGGGAGCAGGAAAGGCGGGGGGAAGGGGGAAAGAAAACAAAGAAGGAGGGGAGGGGGAGGAAGGCACTAGCATAGAGAGGCTTCAGGGGGTGCCAGGAAGCGGGCACACTTTCAATGTTACTATCTACATTATGATCCTGATAATTTTATACATGTAATTTGTATTTATTTCTTTGTATTTATATGCATTTGTATTTATTAAAAAAAAGTGAAACTTTTACTTAATAAAATGTATTACATTTAAATACATTTCCCTGATAATAATTATAAGGCTCAGTTACAGTACAAATCTTATTTTACAAGTGAATACAATTTGTGACTTATAAAGTGATATATCCTGCAATTTTACTAGATTTAGACTGGATCCAGAATTGCATTACTAGTAACATCTGCGCATATTTATGGCAGATGTTACTAGTGTGGTTTCAGTGTGTGCAAAAATTGAATTACATACGAGCGTTTAGGTTACATGCCGAGGGTGGGTATGTTTAAAACTTTATTTACTGGTCTGCTTTATAAGGAATGCATTTTACTACAATTTATACAATGTTCATTCATTTTTTTGGTACAACAGGAAATATTAGTAGACACAAAAATATGGACAGGAAATAGAATCCAATAAATTGTGATGCACCACCAGCTAAAGGTGATAAAAATCTTTTGTAAAAAAATTGTTATACTTTTCATACTAATGTCTGGACATGTCCATTATTATGGTGGCCGTGAGCATAGCACACACCTCTTCTTACACTAGTGCTTCAGCTGTTGTCTGTCCTCTAATCAGCTTTTGAAAATGGGAGGAGGCGACAAATTAAGGAATGGGCACACAGAATGTACCTTTTTTCTTTAACCAATTCTTTAAGATTAAAACAAAACATCAAAAGCCTAAAACATACTTAAGTATAGAATCTAAAAAATAAATGCTTGTAATAAAAGAAAGTTAAGAAACTTCAATGGCTCTAAAAAGTAAACTTCAACTCCCATAATGATATATAAAGTATATTGCTTATACTTGCATAATTTAGACTATGCATTTTCATTTAAACCAGCATTATACTCCAATGTATCACTGGTACCAAATATTTATCATTAGGAGTGCCCAGTCCTATTTCTTAGATCCCTGCATTAGGATGATACTCTGCCCCACTGCACTCCCAGAAATAGAATGAACTATGAAAAACATGCCTCGCCCTCAACAGAACATAAGAGGGGCTTCTAGATGTAACTAATATTGCCCTACATGTCAAGAAGTGAAAAAGTTTACATGCACTATCTTGGGTACAGATATTTATTTGTATCCATAATATTTTTACACAATAAGGTTTGTATTCAGAAGTCGTCAAAAAACAAGAAAGACAATACAATGTATTGCAAATAACAAATGAGCAGCATACAAAACATCAGATTTTTTAAATCCATTTATACCAATTTTACAAATGTACAATAAAGTAACAAGAAAAAGAAGAATTTGAGTCAGAGACAGAGGACAGTCAGTCCATACTATTTTTATTCATATATTTTAACACAAAATAATTTAATATTCAATTTTACTTATTTAAAATAATAAATACATGAATATATATATATATATATGTAAAATAAACCAAGGAGTCAGGCATAGGACACCAGCAAGCTTTTGTGGCATTCATGACATAATAATCCCTAACAAGCTGCAAACACTGAGGAACAGCAGATGGGAAAAGGTGCAGACAAGAGGTGAAAGTGTTTGTGCAAATTTTACTTCCGCTGGACTGTGTTGAACTGTGACTGTAGTCTTTAGCAATCCTTATTAAATGCTAATGGTGTGTGAGCTAATGAAAGATGCTACCGTCTGGCTAACATTCTTTGCAAGACGCAGATGCTTGTATTGATTGATGACTTTTATTTTATTTTAATTGACTTTTAATTGTAAACTTATCATGAAAGACAATTGTGCACAGATCACCTCCTCAGGCATTTGTGATCTCTAGATCAGACATGTTTATTATTATTATGTTTTATTTTCATTTTTATCATAAAGAGACTTCTCATTTAAAAAATTCAGCCTCAGTGACGGAGATCACCGTCCTCATCTGCAGTAGTTTAATCATACAGCAATGTCATGTAACACACTTTGACCTCCATCTCAGTTAGAGTCCTATAGAAAGGCAACATTACATCATATCATATAGAAATTTCATTACATATAGCATAGACCTAAGGTCACATATATGCCTCACATAATTTACTAGAGAGAAGAGTCAGCACATTGTGGAGACTCAGCGATGAGGACAGAGAAGGTAAGTGAAGCGTTTTTTTCAGAAGTCTATATAATTTTAATTTTACAAGAGGCTAAATATATATCTATAAATATATAGCGTCTTGTATAAGAAAAATTATTTGTTAAACTTGCCAATGACTTAGGTAAGGTGAATGCCAAAACGGAACAATCTCTAAAATGTTTTCTAAAATGTTCAGATGCCCCATAGTTTCATTTATATATGTCTCTTTGGTCATATGACCTCTAGATATAAAAAGAGCATTATAAAAATAATTTACAAAAAGGCATTAAAATTTTTGACTGTCAAATACTAATTCCCTCCCTTATGCAACAAAGCTACTAATTTATTTTAGCACTCCTGGACATAGATTTACTCATGGTTGCCAACTCTCCCTAAATATCAGGGAGACTCTGAAAAGTGAGTGATATCCCTGACTCCCTGATGCTGATTTAGTTCAAGAAAACATTATTTTATGATAGCATTAATAAATTGGGTACTATTTCTATACAGATAAAGCAGTCAGTGGATCCTATTTACAACTTTCACAATAAAAATTGAAAGTCTTTATTTACTGACAATTAAACAACAGTAAATACCATTTTCATGGTAAAATAGTTCTCATGGACGAGCTACATACACTCATGGGTGGAGCTATCCACAGGCCACACCCCTTTGATGTCCCAAGTTACACCCCTTTTGTGCAATACCTTGATAGTGCCATCACATTTTGAAAAGTTGGCAACCCTGGATTTACTAAACTGCCTGAATGGGAAAGTGAAGATGTTGCCCATAGCAACCAATCAGATTCGAACTCTTACTTTCCTGTTACATACTAGAAAATGTCATTTAGAATCTGGTTGGCTGTTATCGCCAATATCTTTTTCTGTCCTGCAGTTTAGTAAATCTACCCATGGGCCTAAATTTACTAAGCAGAGAAATTGCAGGCAGAGTGGGGATGTTGCCATAGCAACCAATCAGATTCAAGCTCTCTGTTTCATTATACATAATCATACCTCCCAACTTCTAGCTGCCGGAGGTCGGGACACATTAGCCCCGCCCCGGTCAGCCCAAACCCCGCCTCCGCTCCGCCCAAACCCCGCCTCCAGACCGCCCAAACCCCGCCCCGGTCCGCCCAAACCCCGCCCCTGTCCCGCTAAGCCCCGCCCCTTTTTCGGCCGCGATCGCGGCAAATATCATTTTNAAATNAATATGTTAGCAGTATGTCCCCTTAGCGGGACATACTGCCTGGCGGGCGGGACAGCAGGACAGACCCCCAAATGCGGGACTGTCCCGCTAAAAGCGGGACAGTTGGGAGGTATGCATAATGGAGAATGTGAGTCTGAAACTGGGCAACACCCCCTTGTTCAATCCCTCTGCAGTCTCGCTGCTTAGTAAATCCAGCCCCTGGTGTGTGTACACTGTGTGCATACCTCCCAACTGTCCCTATTTCAGTGGTACAGTCCTGCATTTGGGTGACTGTCCCACTGTAACGGGCCATTTACCTGCTCCTGAAGTGGACCCTCTCGGACGGCAGACCGCTTGGGAAGAATTCCCGGAAAGGGGTGAGATTGGGAAGAGAGGAGAGTACAGGACAGGTAAAGGGGAAGGAGTGTTCGGACCCTCCAATAACGGTAGGTGCGTGACCTGTCTGCCTATCAAGGAGTCTCCGGTTACTCTGGCCAGCGGACCTGGGGGCTTAAGGAGCACAGGGTTGCCCAACCACAACAGGTTGGGGCCCTGCCTTTACTCACCGCAGTGAGGGCCGTTCGGAGGGAAAAGATAGAGGAGAGGGAGAGAGATTACCTGTAGTAGCTCCTTCTCTGGAACGTACGCACACTGCGCTCCTATGGGTGAAATGGGTTAACGTACAGTACCCTACGCTTTCCCTATATAACAATACACTTCCTAACTCACAACCGGGAGAGTACTCCCCTGTCTATTCAACAATTTACTTATCACAAATAAAGAAAAAGATTAACCCTTACTTATCTAACAATACACACAACTTACTCAAATAACTGTACCAGTAAACAGACTTAAATAGAACTCTTGGTTAACTCTTGCCACCTGCTGGTGGACAGCCCAACTCACCTCTTGTGAGCCTGCGCGCTACAGCCGCCCCACACCGCCACTGGACCTGAACGTGCAGCCGCACGCCAAGTGTGTACTGTGGCTACCTGCGCTTGTGCCGCCCTCTGTTGTATTCAGTCAAGTCTCCTCCTACTTCCCTCCCCCCACCTTTAATGTGGCTAATGCTCCGTCAGTGGTGCCTTTGGTGGGCCCCTCCCTTTTGGCTGGACTGGGTTCCCCGGAATGTAAGCCCTGTCTGTGTTGCTGAGGACCAAGGTGGGCCCAAAGGGAAAGAAAGCAGGGTAGGCGGCACCTGTTACTCACCAAACAGGGGCCTCACCTACCCACTCACCCATCTCGCTGGAACTTGCCCCGTCGCCGGTCGTGTCCTCTTCTGGTCTCTCCTCCGGGCCCAAGTCACCACAGAGCCCTGAAGCTCTTTTGCGGGTCTCTGGGTGGCTGGAGGCCTGCGCTGCTGACGTCTTCCTGGTGTCCTCCCGCGTCGACCCCTCCTCCGTGTCCGACGTCTTCTGGCAGTCTCTTGACCTCGATGGCTTCTGGCTTGACCCCGTCGTCTTCTCTGTGTGGGGCGCGTCGTCCTCTCCGTCTTCCGTCCGTCCGGCGTGTGAGCACTTCCGCCCAGAAGCGGCTGTTTTATCATTTCCTGGGGGCGGGACCTGTGACACAACAGGCACTGCTTCGCCCGTCGCGCAGTCCCCACACAGGTCCGCCGTGGCTGCGGCCTGCGATTGGCCGCCGCGGCTGAGCCGGGGTGACGTGGCGGCACCCCATTGGCTCTCTGTTGAAGCCTGGATCCCCGGCGCGGCCGCTGGTGTTTCCTCCTCGCTGCTCCGACCCGCGTCGACAGGTAAGCCTGCCACACCACAGTCTCTCCTGCCTCCCAGTTTGTCCCGATTAGGGGACAAACTATGTTGTTGCTTTTAATCTAATAATCTAATTTAATAAAATGTTAACATTTGCCACATTCACAGTGGTAAAAGTGCCTGGGCTTGTCTGGGACTCATTTGTCTCGATCTCAGCCCCGGACATGTTTGGAGGTTTGTTTTGTGTCATCTGGACATATTTTCTCCTTGATACCATGTGCAGATAATGGAAAACTCACCATCCCCAGAAATTATTAATTTTATTGTATCCAGATTATCATTGATTCCATTCCCAAATTTCTCAGTTAACATTCTTCAATGTGGCACAGTGTCAATATTCTTACTGAAATCTAGATAAGCTATGTCTACAGCTTTGCACCAACTCATAAAAGTCAATAAAATCTGTTTGACATGATCTCTCCCCAGTGGCTCCATGCTACTTACATAGGGTAATGTCACGTCACTGTGTTTAAGATATTAATTTGTTAGTACCACTTTCCCTATTACTGATTTCTGTAAGTAGAGGTTAAAAGTGTGAGCCATTGTACAGGATGTAGTACAGTCTAAGAATCTCTCATCAGGCCTAAAGCTTATATAAATCCTGATATTAACAAAAACAAAACACTTTAACACATGAATAGCACAGAATCCCAATACGTAGGAGACAGTTCCCTAAGGTCTCCACACTTCCATGTGTATGCTACTGTATCTGTGTCATTTCAATGTAACATGCCTGGCGGTAGAGATGTGCGCATAACTTTAAAACACAAAATGTGAAGGCATTGCCTGAGGTAATCAGTCATATTTTACCTATCATTTATCTAGAATATTTCATTAGACTTTTATACGTATCTTGATTTTCAATAAATAAACATTTACTTTAAAATAATCGTATCTATTATATTTCATGTAATGTAATGTGACATTAAGAACAGCATTAGCTACTGCTTAACTGCAGAATCCCATTTTTTTTAATAGTCAGTTTCGTGTTTATAAACAAAGGTGTAAATCAGTACAGTTTGTGATTGATGCGCGGTTACCTCTGTCATTCTGGACACTTCCTCGTAATACAAGCAGTATCTATCGCCCTTATGCAATCTCAAGCCTGCGGGCTGTGCAAGGAGGTGTTAAAGTTACCTGTATTCTCGCTTTCCCCTGTCTTGCAGGTGACAACGCTGGAAATAGCTCACAATTTAAGCTGAAGGCATACTTTATCTAGGGGACTTTAAGACGCTGTACATATACAGTCCTGACAAGCATTGAAGCAGAGGAGAACATTTGAATATGCCATGAATTGAACACATGATGCTAATGTATAAATAGAAATCTCGTAATGAATTTAAGAAACACTATACTTTCAATGTTGCTTTACATAAAATATAACGAATAAACACATACATTAATGTGTGAGTAATTGGCTTTCTCAAATACAATGAGTAACTAGTGTATTTATGTGCAGCAAAGAATATGTGATTCATGATATGAGAAGTTCTATTCTCACTATAGACCAGATACACTTGAAGTAAGAGCATAAAGTCACGCCTGAATTTCACTGTGATTCAAATACATTGTATTCTTTGCATGCAGGGAGAATACTTTACTTTTACAGTTTGCTCACAGCGTTACTGTTACACTGTTATTTAGACATGGACAGTTTGCATATTTACCGCCAACATGGATTTATCCAGGTATAACTTTAAGCTAGATCTGATCCATTATTATTAAAATGGCTATATGGGTTTTGCATGCCATACAACTGTACTTAGATAATACAGAAGCAACTGTTAACGGTCTGTACCAGTTAAAAAGGGCGGCAGCTACTATACATTGAATGGCAAGCCCTGCCCTTTTGTGAACACAACCCCATGTGTACCGATTTTTGTTTTACTTATGTTGGAGTGCATGGCGTCATGATCATGAAAATAAGTCATAATGTATTCTCTGTATACATTTCATGTGCAAAGTATTCTTAATTTTAATTGTCATTAGAAACTGGATATGTGATTAACAATAGTTGGAATCTAAAGCTTATTGTATGTGACCAGCGTAAACTCTAATCCATGGTTTTAATTAGAAAATTAAACTGTTTATTTTAAATGTCTTTTGTAGCATATAATACATACAATACAATACATACAATAATGTGTATATATTAAAGTATTTCAAGGCTTGAGGGCAAAGAATAAGTTTGTTGGTCATTTATTGAAGAATGGTAAGTAGTCAGGATTAGTGTTTATTTCACATCAAATTTAAGTAAATACAAGTTACAGCATATGACATTATTGACCAATGAACAGCCTGATAAATGCCATTTAGTCTTCTCCAGTGGAAATCAATGTTATTTAGCATCACCAATGCAAACAAATTAAGGACTCTTCTTAATACCTAAGGGACAGTGTCACAATGGGGAAAGTCAAGATTATACTTACAGATAAAAAAAACACATAGTAAACATGTTAAGCACTTAAGGAAACTTGCTATGGGTTTCAATAACTACTTTTTGGTTGTTGAACCCATAAAACCACAGATATCAGGTGCTGCTTATGCTTGGATGCTGGCAAATTGAGTACAAAACCAAATTTATAAGACTTACCTATAGACCAGAATAGGTCTTTCATTTCACTATCTGCTTTTCTACAATATTGATTGGAAGGATTTAGCAATGTTGAACATTTAGGTAACATAACCTATTTCTCCTTATCCTGGCTTGCTCTGTATGTATTATCAGCATTTCACTGTTCTTCTGGTTGCTAATTCATATAATGTTTGTAATTCCAGTCTTTTGTAGTTATTCCATTTCCATAAATTCTGGCCCAGCAGAACTCCCAAGTTTAGTTCTAACTACAGGGCATGGGCATATAAACACCATACTAGTTCTAGAAAAGGAACAAGAAAATACTAAATAGTAGGACAATTGTTTGGTTGTAGGGTTGCAACTTCTTCAGGCACCCTCTTGTCTCTTTTTCAAACCAATCTGGAAAAAAAACAATTCCTAAACTTCTGATCTAACCATAAACTATTTACCTTCACGTTACAATGTTCCTATCCATTACTTTAAAATCCCATAGGCAAATGACAGGGCAGCAAATATTAATGTCAGCTAACTTTATCTTCCTTCAGAGCCCCAACAGATAATTTAAACAATGTTTTGTGCCATTTGTTATGGTGATGGGTTCTAACACACTAGCAATAATACAAAGTCTCACAAGGGATGTTGTATAGAGAGACATCATTTTGGCCATGAAAGATGCACATCAGGGTGTTCCAGTATGATGATANCCCATCAAACTTTTTCAGTGTCTGCTGACAAAAAGGTTTAGAAGTGTTCTCGCTCACTGTGCACTACTGTGGTAGACTATGGACCACGTGGACAGTCCAGAGTTCTTCATTGTAAGTTTGGTCAGGGAACATGGAGAAAGTGTTAAGTGCTTCACTGTCTAAAACTAGACACTGAAATTGACGTTCTTCAAAGTATTGTGTTTGTTGGAGTCTTGTTGGGNTAAGGTATGTAACTATGTTTGAACTTCTGGTAGAGATCCCTACATGTAGTGCAGAAACATCCCACCGGTTCCTCTATTGCCTCCACCTATATCTGAACAGAGTAACTATATCAATATTATGAACCTTTATATACAGTGTAAAAGGAAACAATGTAAACTGCAGGTGATATAGGCTTGGTGCATTCGTAATATGGGTAAATACTTAGGGTTCNGTGATATGGTATTGAGAAAAAATACTGCAATTCACACTTTAAGGGTGGTATCCTGACTGCGGTAAACAATCCTGACAGAACAGTTTTCATAACTGAATCTACAGAATCCTTCTCTATGTAAAATACATGATTTACTTACAGGTATGGGTGTGTTTTTGTATTACAAAGGGTTTAGGTTGTAAGGGCTTGTACTATCCAGACCTCTGTTCCTCCCTGCATTTAAGCTTTCTTGGATGACACTACATCAAACCTCCATGTGCGTCACATATGGAATAGTTATGATTGCTACTTTGGGGTGTTTAGATCTCTTATATTATAAAGACACATATATTATAGTAAACATATATGTTATTACCTGTATGAAACAGGTATAGTAGATATGGGTTCCCCCCGTGTGAAACAGATGCAGTCCTGTCTCATTCCCATTCTATCTACTGAAAGTCCACCACTTTTACTTGGATGGAAGGAAAAGGCTGAGATGAAGATGGCGATCCCATGTAGTAAATACAACATATCAATAGATAACTAAGATAGAGGTTGTGTCTAACAGGTATGACCAACATTGCGGGCTCTTCTTTACAGTAGGTAGGAGAGAGTGTTAACTATTTGGCCCATGCATAAGAAACAGGGAAGCAAGAATATGGCCACTGGTCTTGTGATATGGACACTGGGTTTGCCTCACAAGTCTTTGGGAGTCTGGGTCAGTGCAATAAGAGAGAGTAAAACATATAGTTTGCAGACTGCCTAAGTCTCAGCCTGGTTAGCAGAGCTTCATATCTGGGTTGTTTCATTTTCCATTCTGCACACTGCTGCCAGTTGTTCCATTACAGCATGGGGAGCAGAAGGATTGGGTCCATTGCTTTTCATTCTATCAGGGAAAAGGCTGAGATGATCACAGGAGGTGTGGTAAATCTACCATTGTGCACCACGTCAGGCAAATCTCTACCAGAACTCTATTGTGTTCCAACATAACATATCATTTAGAAGCCTATGTTGCATGTAGCTCTACAAAGATTTTTGAATGAATTAATTGGATCAAGACGCACGGATGTATGCTAACTTAATGGAGGTTATGTGGCCTGCATGGCCTCTCCAACCATCTCAAGATTTCTTTGAACTCAGAAAAGGAAATAATTTCTAAAGCTGCGTCCATTGTGTTGACTATTGGCTGATAGCAAATATAAAGGAGCAAATCTGTGCCTGGGCAGAACCATGTTGTTCTTTAGATATATTATACATTAGAAAACAAAAACACATTGTTTAATGTTTCCAAGCAATGAACAAAATTCCCTATTCCCTANTTTTCACTAAAGTCTTCAGTAGAGATGAGCGGGTTCGGATCCCAGAGATCCGACAGATCCGAATCTCTGGGATCCGGGGCGAATCCGGGCAGGCTCGGG
>JABWIB010002990.1:23197-42210 GCA_016617825.1 Platyplectrum ornatum | reverse complement strand
GACATGTAAGGTAAGTTGAGTCCATCTTTGATCCTTAGAAAAGTTATACAACTGCTTTACATTCATTATATGGAACCTATTTAAAAATGCCAGAGGTTTAAAATGCCAAAATTGCATCCTAGAAACTAACTGAGAGCACTACTGAAAATATATTATGCATTACGTATTGTTCACCGTATAGGATTGAGTTTGTTTATTATCGGGATTTTGGGATGTTTAAATTGATTGTGATTATTTGTTGCTAAGCTAAATTTGGATGGGGTGAGCCAAGCATAGGAAATAAACAGCCGACATGCAACTAACTGACTGTAACAGATTATAATAGATAGATAACAACAACAACAGGTCCCCACCCCCCCTCCAACACTCCCACTGTAAAGCAGCAGCTTAGGTTACACCCATGCGGGCCACAGACCAAGCTGAAATCGGGACAGTTGGGGGGTATGAAGATAAACGTATATAGAAATACAGAGCACAAGGTTGACACATAGGCCAGGGATCTGATAACAATTAATGATCCAGCAAAGAGTGCTGCATCATGCAGGGGTTAAATAGTCAGGCATCAGGTGCAAACCATAACACAGTTAAGACACCTGACACAGGGGCTGGACAGAGGCACCTCTGGTGGGATCTTATAGTACACATCGTACTGGAGCACAGTGCCCTCTGATGTCCACAGACATTACTACCAGACTAGCACAATAGATGTAACACACTCATCATGTGTGTGTTGTGAATGTGTGGTTAGTTGTAATTCATTTTGAGAAATTGAGAAATTTGTCTGCACATGCATGGCACCCCTATACGATTTAGATATTGCAACAACTGACTGAGGATGACCCTGACCATTGTTATTGCCCATAGGGGAATAAAAGTCTCTTAGGGGTCAGATTTTGGGTTCAGACCAGGGCTCGAAGTGGGGTTGTATACGGAGGTATGCCATACCGGCACTTCTCCCACTGATGTAATTGAAAAACTTAAAATCTCCAATGATTTCAATTATATTCTATGTTTCAATACCGTCACTTCTAAATGTCCATACCATCACTTCTAAATTTCCACTTCGACCACTGATTCAGAATGTCTATAGGCACAACATAATTCTTTAGTAAACCTGCCCCATCACTTAGCTTTATCTTGACTATACATAGGTACTTATACAAAGGTAATTTATACACCCAAAAGACACAAGATAAACATAATTACAATAATTATTATATTAATACAATAATTATTATATTATTATTGCCAGTAAATGTATTCATGTAAGGACACACTTTATTGAAAATATTTACTATATTTAGACATTCTAAACTAAGACCACCACAAATGTAAAATCGGTTCTTTTATTAGTAAAATTATGCTTATGACAAATTACCCAGAGTAAACAGAGATAATGGGATATATTTGTGGAACATATCACAATGTAGTGTGGTCCATATCTCAGCTGTAAACTCTATATTTTCTGTCATGTCATAAAATTAGATGTTTCTGCATATATTGAGTGGTTTTTTTTTACCAATGTGGGATCAAGCACAACTATTTGGCAGACACAATAGATTTAAGTGAGCAGATACACAATAGTCTAAAAGTTAGTGAGAGGGCAACAACTTTTTATTGATATATGTGACTGAAAATCGTACAGATCTAGTAATACGGATGGATGCNTTTGGAAATATGTGGTGACTCTGAAAATCAGACTCATAGGCCAGTTACAGTGTGTAGCCTGCTTACCTCATTAAAGTTGTTGTACATCAAGTATGCATTTAAAATTAAGGAATTTTTACTTTTTTCCGTATCCTGGTCTCGTCAGTTTACAAATGTTCCCATTAAAATTAGCACTTACTAAGCACTGCAGTGCAATTGTGTAATGTTTATAAAACAATCTCACCTAAGTATTTTCTTTCTTTTAAATAGTATGTAAGTGAGATGCCATTTAGTAAAAGCTAAAGCTCAGTTTGTTTGTAGTTTCAGTAGGCCATGATATAAATTGTCACTTATGAGTATGAATTAAAAGTGACAGTAAAGTGGTGTTTGGCATAGATGTCATATATTTGTGTGGCAAACCTTACATTATCCTTACATTATAGCTGAGGAGGGTAATCAGTCAAACATCATCTTTGTATGTGACTGACATGCAGAAAATAATTCAATGCGGATTCACCTAATGAAATGAATTAAAACTCTGAATTAAAAGTCAGTGGGACTGATTTCATTGTGAAAATGAATGCAACACTTTTGCATGCAGCAACAAAACTGGATGAGTTTGCTTACTGCACACAAAAACTAAGCAGGTTAAACTGTAATTCAGCTAGTAAATGTTTCCAACTCATGCTGTCATCTAAACTAATTTACTCTAATTTACATTTGTTACTCTTTGTGTAAAAATACTACCTCTTGGTATGCTGATAATAACAGGTCAAGGTGGTGGACCAACTCAAGGCGCTGTATTATTGCCCATTGAACAAAAGGAAGAGACTAGCAGTGGAGTTGGTAGAATGGTAATTAAGTAGAGTGACCTTGTGTATTATATTTTAAAGCATAACAAACACAACCTGTTGACCACCGGTGAATTTTTAGATAACTATGCTATGTTTGTCTCTTCATAATAGAAGTGTAGAAGAATAGTTCTGCTAAACTTTGGAAAAAACACATCTGTAAAAAATAATCAACACAGAAAAAAAGTCATACTTCTAAAGTTGTACAATTCTTGTAAATGTATTGCAATTTAACATATTACAAATGTATCCAAATACCTAAAGCAGGTATAGAAAAGAGAATAGAATTGTCTATGCTTTTATTTACTTGTATACATTATTTAGATAGATAGATAGATAGATAGATAGATAGATAGATTTTCCTATTCTGTTATCAGATGACATATAGATCCATCAGGCTTAGAAACATCTGGTTTTTAGAACATCTTAATTATCTGTTTTTTAGGACATCTTACTCATCTGTTTTTTTGGACATCTTACTCATCCGTTTTTTAGGACATCTTACTCATCTGGCTTTTAGGACATCTTACTCATCTGGTTTTTGGGACATCTCACTCATCTGGTTTTTGGGACATCTTACCCATCTGGCTTTTGGGACATCTTACCCATCTGGCTTTAGGACATCTTACTCATCTGGTTTTTAGGACATCTTACTCATCTGGTTTTTAGGACATCTTACTCATCTGGTTTTTGGGACATCTAACTCATCTGGTTTTTGGGACATCTTACTCATATGGTTTTTGGGACATCTTACCCATCTGGCTTTTAGGACATCTTACTCATCTGGTTTTTAGGACATCTTACTCATCCGGTTTTTAGGACATCTTACCCATCTAGCTTTTAGGACATCTTACTCATCTAGCTTTTAGGACATCTTACTCATCTAGCTTTTAGGACATCTTACTCATCTGGTTTTTAGGACATTTTACTCATCTATTTTTTTGGACATCTTACTCTTCTGGTTATTAGGACATCTTACGCATCTGTTTTTTGGACATCGTACTGTCTTGGTTTTTAGAACATCTTACTCATCTGGTTTTTTGGACATCATACTCATCTAGTTTTTTGGACGTTTTTACCAGAAAAACTGTGTGAAATGTGAGAATCTCCCAATAATAATATTCCAATCTTAATGATGCACTCTCTCTGTTTACCAGGGTTCTGCACTGCTACCATTCTTTACGTGTTACAGTCAGAATAGTTAAGAAAGATCCTGGATATCTCTCCTGTGTGAGGGGGATAATTGGGTGTTTGCCTCAATAAATAAACATGATTTTGCCAGCCTGAACATAAGTTACTTTATTTATTGGAAACATTCACATCTCCTGCTTAGGGACTCGATCACTTGACAGTGGTACAATATACACAAAGCAAAAGCCAACACCATGTCTCTGCTCCTGCTTCAACCCACTCTTTACTTATTATGTTGGTGCTGGCTGGCATATAGAACATTAACCTCATATACTACTGCTCCAACATATTATGCAGTAAATATACATTTGAATAGTATGGCTCTATGGTTCTGAATGTTAAAAATACTATAGCTAAACAAATACAATTAATGTTTTGCAATATTATGGATTTGTCTTTCTAATCTTCTACAGCTTTGTTGACAAGGATTATATTGGTTATTAAGTTCTCATGAGGTCTGATCATTCCAGCAACATCATAAGAGGCAATTATATCCGTCTTACCTCCAGGATTCTGTCCATTACTTATATGCAAAAGCTAATGTAAGATTGTGACTTTGTTCTTAATAGCATCTAACAGAGAAGGACAAAACCTCCTAGATTGCATTGTAATCTGTAAATTACACATCATTCATTTGTCCCACTTTATGGCTACAGGGAGTTATATTATGTTCAAAGTGCATCTGACACAACAAAAACTTTGTAACAGAACGCTTTAGGCTGAGAATTTTATCAACAAGCTGGTGACATGTTATTACTGCTACATGTGAACATATTGATGTCAATACTTCTCAGCTACAGTTACAAACACAACTATTTCATTAAAGTAAGGAAAAAATTATATTGAGTTTACAATAGCATTTTACATTTTCTTCATATTCAATTCAGTAGAAATAAGCATTCAATACATTTATTGACAAAGGATAACTATGAATGCATATAGGAAAACGCAAGATGATTCACCACTTACGCAAGTATATACACAGTATATATATATATATATATATATATATATATATATATATATATATGATCTGTACACTACAATATCAGGGCACAGAGAATAAAGTCATAAAAGTACTGGGTCCTAGGTTCAAAATAAGATTGTATTATTTACCTCTATACAACAAATGCAGGTTTTCAAGGTATTTGTCATTCTTCTGTAGCAAGACTACAACAAATTTTAAANTTTTCTGTCCTGCCTTCACACATAGTTTTCTTTGTATAAACCTGGCATTGACAATCAATATAAGAGATGAGACTGTGTTCTACAAAAAGAAAGGTGAGAAGCCTCCCAAGATGTGTAACTTCTCTGTGGGGGTTCGAGAGAATAAGAAGCCTGGATCTTATATCCAGTTTGCAGAATAAGTTCAATATGTGGAATCTTAACTAAAACGTGGAATAAAAATATCCTACTATCACAAATACTTTTTTCCCATTGTGATGAGAAATGATACCTAATTGCTACTTCTTTCCTATAGTTTACATTATAATACATTTACTGATATTTTCCTTTTATATTAACATTTATTCTATTTAGGCCTATATTTATTTCATCTGCTATTTAGAGATGAGCTAAAACATGTTCACTTTTAACTCTTTGGGGTATATTTACTAAGCGGTTAGATTGCAATGAGATTGAAAAGTGGGGATGTTGCCCATAGCAAACAATCAGCTTTTAGTTCACATTCTTCAGGTTGTAAAATGAAACTAAGAGCTTAAATCTAATTGGTTGCTATAGGCAACTTCCCCACAATCTCACCGCTTAGTAAATATGCCCCTTTGACTTTGTCTAAATATTTTAAAGGTTGCTGTGTATGCAGAGTAGTTATAGACATATCTGTATATTCTTTGTTATTGCATATAGCATTATTAAATAATGACTTTATGACCTAAATTTACTAAGCAAGGAGATTGCAGGTAGATTGAAAAAAGGAGATTTTATCCATGTTATTCAACAACCAATCAGATTCAAGCTCACATTCTCCAGTATGTAAAATTTAACTGAGAGCTTGAATCTGATTGGTTGTTATGGATAACATCTCCACTTTTCAATCTCCCTGCAATCTCCCTGCAATCTCCCTGCAATCTCCCTGCAATCTCCCTGCTTAGTAAATTTAGGCCTTAAAGTAAAATGTCAGAGTGAGACATATGAACATATTTAAGGACCCTAATTAAACAATTTTCCATACTGACTTACATATGGGAATAGTGCCCAAGCCTGGATACAATGTTATGATTTTTTTACCTGTACATGTTCAAATTTCCTGGAGAATTTGATTTGTATGGCACTTGGAGTTAAAAAATGTATCCAATTTCATTTCCTTGTAAGGCACAGCATAAATAAAGGCTATTTAATTTATGTTTTTGAAATGTCATTTAAGATGATTTTATTCATATTGTTAAATCTATAAATTCTGCGTTTTTTTCTTAATATATTATGGATTTATTCCAGGGCATAGTGTGTGATATATATTTGATAAAATTTACAATGTCTTATGTATAACAAGGTAGCATTTGCTCATTAGAGATTCTTCATGTCCCACACATTTTTCCATTTTGGGGTATATTTACCGTGAGATGCAGTGAGATTGAAAAGAGGGGATGTTGCCCAGATTCAAGCTCTCAGTTTAATTTTACACACTGGAGAAGGTGAGCTCGAATCTCATTAGTTGCTATGGGCAGCATCCCCACTTTTCAATCTCNCTGCAATCTCCCTGCTTAGTAAATATACCCCGTCATGTCCCACACACTTTTACATTTCCTGTTTAAAATCATTGTGTGAGTGAGATAGACCCCACTTAAGTATGCAACAGTCCTTAGTGGTTCTAACTGCTGATTTCAGTGCAGATGCCTACCCTATTGTTGTTTTGTTAGTTGGTATAATTGCATTTATCTAATAAATCCTTTGTCACATAAAGATTATTCCACTTTATTTTCATTACATTACATTATTTAGAATACATTTTTATTTTGTATAGCAACACTATAGCATGGTTGCCAACTCTCCCTGAATATCAGGGAGACTCCCTGAAAAGCGGGTGATCTCCCTGACTCCCTGAAGTGTTGAGCAATCTCCCTGAGGCTGATTGAGTTCAAGAAAACATTGTGTTATGATAATAGAATTCATAAATTGTCCCATTCCTATAAAGGTAAAGAAGTCAGTGGATCCTATTTACAACTTTCACAATAAATATATTCATTTATTTACAATTTAACAAACAATAAACAGTGTCGCCATTTTTATTGCATAATAGATATCACGAGCTAGACACACCCATGGGTGGCGCTGTTCACAGGACACACCCCTTTGGTGGCCCAAGTTACACCCCTTTTGTGCAGCACCTGTCACAATTTCCCTGATATTCATTTGCAAAAGTTGGCAACCTTGCACTATAGTGTTTAATACTGTACAGAAAATGTGTAAACTTTGGCAACTATACTTCTATAACTGGAAAGAACAAGCAAGTGAATAAAAATGGTGGGTAGATTTCCTGTATATGACTAAATAAACCTAGACCAATTGAAATTCAGTTGAACAGATATATTCATTGCCATTGTTCTATTTTGCCTGCTTTAATGAATGGCTATTTGTAATTTTCATTATGCTACATAAAATCAAGATGCATTACATTTATTAATAGATCAATTAAAGCTAAGTTAAATGAATTCATAAATCTTAGCATGCTGTCATAAAATGGTCAAAAAACCCAAAACAAGGTGAGTTATAGTGAAAATAACTACGACCACAAATGTCCTTATAAGACAATTACTAAATGCAATAGAACAAATCAATCCTCTCATTGATCAATAGGTGTGTTAACCACTAGCCAGAAGGCAGACATGGATAATTATTAACCCATCACTAAATCTATAAACTATAACGTTATTATGACTTTGAGCTGATGAATAACCCTTGCAGGGAGTTGCTTATCTCATAAAAAACATAATTTCCCAGATTACCTAATATATCTAATATAATTCATAATAACAAAATAGCGTGACTGTAATATTGGATCTCTTAATTATTACATCTCCTTTTTGTCAAAATGTCATTTTCAAAAAATCTACTTTTTTGGAATTTGGAATTCGAAATTATTACAATGGCCTTTCATATGGGATGATTAAAAATATATATATTTGTTTGTTTGTTGGGTTAGTGTACTTACTTTTGTTAAAAACTATTTTTGTTAGATTTTTTGCCTTTCTGTACACCAGAAGCTGACATTAGCAAAGAATTTGTGCTAGACTACAGGTAATTTAATTGTATTTTAAATCTTGTTAATTAACTGCAAGGATTTTAAAACCATAGTAGGTAATATAAAATATGAAATATTTGTAAAAAAAATGGTTCTAATGGTAGTCACAAAAGCATTTAACAATGACGTTTATTGCTAGTCTATTGATACCAACATTTGATCGGTATACTTTCTTTAAATAATACTTAATATGCTGGAATTTCTAATCAATAAATATTCACCCAAAAANATTAAAAACCACATTAATCTTGTATTTAGAATCTCCACCTACAGGGGCTATCATATAAACAATTGGCAGTTTATCACAGCTTGTGTAAACTTGCGACTGATGGAGTACTGACATTCACTAAGAACATCATAAATATGTTTAAATAATTAAAAAAATCCTACTTTAGCTCTTCATACTAGGCTGGACTGAAATAAAGTGCTGACAAAAGTACTGCCAAGTCTCAATACCATCCATAAAGGGTGTGTTTGCTTTAATAGAGTTTTAGAAATAACTCTGCTCAAGCACTGATGTTCTAATACTGATCTATATGACTGATGTGTTAGTCCCCAAATTCTAGATATAGATTCTAGATCTGCCCCTTGTATAAGCCCCAACCCTGGACCCACGGTTAAGTGATAAATGTTTTCCTCCATACCCACGTTCTCTATACCCCACATTTATAAATACCCACTTCGAGCTCTGCTTCAGTACCTATTTATAGACCTTTCCTGTCTCCTTTTTAACTCAGAACCCTGTACATCTGTTTCCTAAATCTGATCCTGGTTAGCCATTGTACCTTTTTATTCTGTATTAAAAGGTATTCTGAATCTGTACAAACCGTGTCTGAAGCTTTACCCTGATTATTGTCTGGTCCAGTCATGTACTCTTGACTTCCAGTGCCAATCCTCCTTCAATAATAATCAGTCTGTATTTCTGGACACAATTTTTAAATTGTACTATTGTTCCGTCATGTCCAGTACTTGTTCACTCTTGTTTCTAAATTTTATTTCACTTATACCTTCTAGTAGTGGTATTTTCTTCTAGCCCTAGTACTTAATTTATGTATAAGTAAAACAAGACATAATAAGACACTCATATCAAGATATATCCCAGCTCGTTCTCTAAGATCTTCACAGGATCTACAGCTTTCTTCTACACTAAACATTCCCGATTACAGGACTTCTCGCGGGCTGCATCTGCCCTCTGGTACAATCTTCCTCGCCTGTTAAGGTTATCCTCCACTCTCCAAACTTTTAAGCACTCCCTTAAAACTCACCTCTTCAGACAAGCCTGCCATATTCCTCAACCATAACATGTTCTACTCTGTTTATAACTCTTCACCAACAATTTCTGCAACTAACACAAGACCAGAAGCTTTNCAGTCCAGTATTGCCCTGTCCTTCTCATAATAAGGTAGGTCAGAACAATAATTCCGACCTACCTACTATACTGGAACTGCCACCAGGGGTGCCTGCCACAAAGGTCTGTCCCTATTATCAGAAATTTAATATGGTGTAAAGTATGTTAAGACTGTTTACATCACATTGCGATTGGTTTATAGTGTTACTAGTTACTAGTGTTTATATTGGTAGAAGTGTATTGTTCTTGCTGTATGTTCCCTGTGATTAACTAAATTCTGTGTGATGAGGTTTTCCTGCTTCTACACTAATTAGGAGAGTTCTAATTACCATATGGAAGAGTTTATTTTTCTTTTTTTTTTCTTGTTTTTATGTGCAGCTATNTTCTAGCCCGAGCTATAACTTTATATTGTGTTACAATTGGCTAATTAACATATGTTAAAATGAAATGCTTGTGATTTATGCTATTGTTTTATGTTGCATTTTCATTATTATTTCCTTGTAGTCTTTCTGGAAATTTCAGAATTATATATAGATTTTTTGAAATTCATTTTCTTGTTTTATTGCTTTCATAAAACAAATAAAAGTTGTGGGATGTCCTGAATGCCCACAGTTCAACTGTCAGCAGTAAAATGAAATTATCAATACTGCTTGCCATTCTTCCATTAGACGGAGTTGTTAACTTGACGACTTGTTTCTATGTTTCTATGTGTTTGATAGAATACTGTAATAACGATGACAGGATCGACAAGACAACTATTTAGAAATCTAACCCTAATCCTAAATCTACTAGTTAGTTAATATTAACCGTATCCAAAAAACACTAGTTACTAACGCTGATTACAAATGAATTACATTTCATACAGTTCCAGTAATAGTGGAGTGCCCAGGCATAGCATAGCAAGATAGAGCCAAGAGAGAGGAAAGCACAACATGAGCGAGAGGCCCTAACATGAGACAGAATTATAAGAAAGGAAAGGAATTAATTTCTATTTATTTTATTTTTTTGACAATTTTTTTTAATTCTGAATGTGTATCATATCACACATACAGCTATCGGCATTTTACCCGTACTGACATAATATTATTCCACATTTTAACCCTGTAGGTAATAATACAGCACAATGCACTATGGTGGCAGCTGTATGACTGTGGCTTTGTGTTTGGCTGCACTGTGACCGTAACCGCTACAAGTCAGGGAAGAAAACATGTCCAAGGGACATAATGATAAAAATAAAGACATCAGGGGTATATTTACTAAGTGGTGAGATTGCAGTGTGATTGAAAAGTGGAGATGTTGCAGCCAATCAGATTTGAGCTCTCAGTTTCATTTTACACACTGGAGAGTGTGAACTCAAATCTGAATGGTTGCTATGGGCAACACCCTCACTTTTCAATCTCACCGCTTAGAAAATTTAGGCCATCATCCCTTTCCTACAGAGAAAGAGAAGTGNACAGGAATTGTGCCAATATGAATGCTTTCCAATACTTTGTTCTTAACCCCCTAAATCCTTAACTGAAGCATTGATATGGAAAACATAGGAGAGAAGAAAATGAAAACAAAACCCCCAAAATTATAAAAATCATAAAACAATCCCCCAGTACTTCATTTATGTATAAGTAAAACAGGCATAACCTTTTGTGTATCCATATTCTGTATCATCCTTTCTTGGGAGACAGTGAAATATATTTCATTTACGTGTACATGGAAAAGGCATACAGCACAAAATCCCATTCAGTTTCTNTCTTTGCTTTTACTCTCGGAAATATGTTTTTTTTATCATTTTTAATGAGAAAGACCAGAAGCTATCGCTCTTACTGACCTTAGCAGAATCCGATGTGATGTGATTAAATTATATCTCACATCGGCAAGAAGTTATTACGGAAGATTTTCAAATGTGGGAAGGGATTTTTCTTATTGCAAAATGTACTAAATTACAATTTCCTCAGATATTAGTTTCCAGCAGTGCTCTTTCAAATCGTTTCATCAAATTCCCAGGATATAGCAGACTAAAGCAGTGACTACTGTAACACTGTGTTAGCTTGTTATAATGCAGATATGCTTGTGTCTTTGGGTATGTAAAACTACCTGAAAACTATAGCATACAACCAACACATTATATGTTAATAGTAGCTACAGCATAAACCCAACGGGACCAATAAGGGGCTCTACTTGCAATTGGTCCAGATGCGGAAATGGAATTCCATTACATGGCGCTATATAAAAGCATGAAAGGTTTTTATATAGCGCCATCAAATTACGTGTCACAATTTAAAAAATCATTAAGACATGATTGGGTGGTTACAGACAGACCGCGTGGTGTAGAGGGCCCTGCCCGCAAGCTCACATTCTATCGGATGTCATAAATTTTCCTCCCCATTGGAGTTTAAACTGTTGCAGAAAACGCCAATTGGTGCAAGACAGAGCAGAAAGCTGGTGATGTGTAGAATGTAATGTTAACCTGCTGGACTAAAATGTCCATAGGGTTAACTGTGCTTTTTTCTCCTATGAAGTACTGTGTATTGTATGTTAAACAGGACAGGGCAATCCTGGAGGTAGAGAAAAAAAACTTTAATTGGAGCCATTCTTCATGTTCGCATACTTTTGGCAGTATTTTAGGTAGATTAGGTAGAGAACAAGGTAGAATTTGATATACGTCTGTGAAAGGTACCTCTATTGACTCGCTGGCAAGATATGGTCGAGACTAAATCTTGCTGCTTAGTATTTTGGCCAACCTATGTCCATCATGGGATAACGGTCGCGAGCGTCTTTGTTCGTGTTTTAAACCTCTTGACCATTAGTAAATACTGAAACGACCCTCTTGCAGTCAAACTTGCCACGGCGCAACGAATTTCAAAACTCGCTGCTTAGTAAATATTCATCAAGGTTGTTTCTGGCACAGTTCCATCATCATAACACGGTAGTACAAAGATGCTCTATGACTGAAGAGGAATTTAATCTCTGTCACCAACTAGTACTATTGTCCCCTAACTACAACCCTTACCATAATCCTAAACCCATCCTTCCCTTCAATAACCCAAACCCTAACCAATCCTAACCCTTCCTTATAGCAGCCTAACCTTATCTGTCACCTCCTTGCAGATTGACTTTAACTTTCCCATTCTATTAACCCTCCCCTCCCCACAACTTAACCCTATCCTTCCGCTTTTATTAACCATTCCCTCTTTGCATCCTAACCCTAACCTTTCCTGTCCCCTCCCTGCAGCATTACATTAACCTTCCCTTTCTATTAACCCTCTGCTCCTCCCAACTTAACCCTATCCTTCCCCTTCTTTTAACCATTCTCTTTTTGCATCCTAACCCTAACTTCCCCTCCTGTAGCCTAACCCTAAACATTGTCACCTCCATTCCACTGACTTATCCTAACCTCCATTAGGAAGAGCACTGAGAATAGACTGTTTTGAATGTGTTTTGCTGAAATAGATACATTCGCCATTGTCACCCATTCGCAGATAGAAAATTCAATCTCCTGATATTGTCAACAATTATACAGACACAGTTCAACTATTCTAATAAAGAGGTGTCTATTTAAATATATAACTAGTAAAAAAATATAATTGTGGGAATAAAATAAAAAAGAGTTTTGAGGAAAAAACTAACAAAGAATATTACCAACTGCTTCCACAATTAATATCTATCAAACATAATACACATAACTGTCACACTTACACTGTTTCATATATTTCTTTATCAATTGCCTGTTATTCTCATAATTAATATTACACATCAAGCCCAATATCATATTTAATTAAAGTTGCTAAGCAATTACAACATGCTTGCGCTATTGGTTAGGAAACCAGAGCAAACCTTAGCTTTGATTATGGAAGGCATATCAATGTATTGCCGCAGTAATGACCATATGGCATAGTATCAATGTTTCATAATGGTCTTAATTTAGTTTTTTGGTTGTGTTTTATTAATATAATGTGTCATATTTAGGAGATTTCATTGTATTAGATTTTTTTTCCCATATTTCTACATTTAATTCTGAAGAATATCTCTGAAAGGTCAGACTTTAACTCCCTAATAAAGATTAAGGAGTTTGTCAAATAATGATAGCGTCCTAGGAAAATGCATCTATTATACAGTATGGTTGGAGAAATGGGAAAAATAGTGTTGCTATCAGTAATAGAAAGGTTAGGAATTCTCCCCCTGTCTACTGACTGGTGTTTTCCCTGCAGTTCATAGTGTTAGAAGCTTTTATAAAAGCCAGCAAAGTTGAATGGATATCCTTGAAGAAAATAACAATTTACAACATTGGCAATTCAAATATGAGGGCTAATGCTCAACGTTTTTGCTTTGATAAGCAAGTTTCCAAAATGTCTCAGCTTGATGTACCCTTACCATCTAAATCCTTGTTATAAGATGCTTCTAAGTCAAAAGAGGTACTGAGAAGTCTTTATTTAAAATTTGTTTAAATACAAAGAATACTATACATTATTTACATTATTTTAAACTGTTGGTCAGCTTCTAATTTATATTATGACCAGCCACTATGGATCAGATTTAGGGGTATATTTACTAAGCGGTGAGATTTCAGTGAGATTGGAAAGTGGAGAAGTTGCCCATAGCAACCAATCAGATTCAAGCTATCAGTTTCATTTTACACACTGGAAAATGTGATTTCAAATCTGATTGGTTGCTATGGGCAACTTCTCTACTTTTCCATCTCACTGCAATCTCACCGCTCAGTAAATATACCCCTTAGACTTACTTTCAATACAGATCTGGACACTTCTCATCTAGGCCTAAATTTACTAAGCATGGAGATTGCAGGGAGATTGAAAAGTGGGAATGTTGCCATTAGCAACCAATCAGATTCAAGCTTAATTTCCCCAGTAAGTAAAATTCAACTGAGAGCTTGAATCTGCTTGGTTGCTAGGGGTAGCATCAACCCTTTTCAATCTCCCTGAATAATAATAATAATAAAAAAAAAACGTAAAAAGTACTTTCCTATACGCATAAATGAATAAAAGAATTCTTAATCTTAAAAAAACAACAAAATTAAACTTAAATAAAAAGTGCTTGCAGTTAGCCAGTTAGGACAGCCCTATTTCAACAAATAGATTTTAATGAAGGAATGGCACCGAAATAAGAAGAGCTGATGCAAGGTGAAGATTTGACGTCCGATGTCCACAGGTAAGTTTGATGTATGTACAATTTAGAACTTCTGTAAAAGTTTGATGTATGTACACTAAAGATTTCTTATGAATACAGTAGAAACCACATACAAGTTATCACTAATATATATATATATATATATATATATATATATATATATATATATATAATAGTGTGGCGACACGTGCATTAATTTCTGACAATCCCAAATATGTTGGTCCAGCTGTGGAGCTCTTCATGTTGTTGTTAGAGTTGACGCTTAAACCCGTAGCCCCGGCATTTGCAAATGCTTACATGTATTGGGTGGAACAGGAGTTATTCCTGGAGAACAGCGATTGTTCGGCACATATTCTGCTCTATACCCGATACATTGACGACATTTTGATCGTGTGGTCTTCCACTATTGAAAGCTTTAGTAGAATGATGGATCGAGTAAATTCTATGAATGAGCACATTAAATTTACTTACAATTGTAGTTTGGAGGAAATACAGTATTTAGATGTTAACATACGAATTGAAGGGGGCTATTTACAAACTTTTATCTTTCAGAAGGCCTCTGATAGAAGTACTCTGTTACTTTCGTCCAGCCATCATCCACAATCATTGAAAAGGGGCTTGCCCTATTTCCAATTTTTGCGTGTATGTAGGATCAACAGCAACCCAAATTTGAGAGATTTACAGCTGGAGGACATGTTTAACCATTTTTTACAGAAAGGTTATCCCCGGGGTTTGTTATTGGAAGCCAAAACTAAAGCGGCTGCACAACCCAGGGAGTCATTATTGAGACCCAAATCAACAAAAGAAATATGAATATCCCTTGGGATAATCACTTTTCTCGGGTTAGCCCAATGGTAAATCATGCTTTGAAGGCCCTTTGGCCTATTGTACAGTCCGACAAAGCTTTTACCAGCTTACACCATACCCATATAATGCCATGCTATGTGAGAGGTAAAAATATCAGAGATCATGTTGTAAAATCAGACATTACAGGTTTTCTTAAAAAACAGTCTGAGATTAAAAACTTTTTGGTTAAAAAACCTGGTTGTTTCAGATTTCTTAACTGTGCACCTGCAGACATTTAGATACAGGGCCATCCTAGGTCGGGCAAGAGATACAAAATTAGATATACATTAACGTGTACCTCCAGTTTTGTTCTGTATATGCTTAAATGCCCTTGCGGATTAGCCTACATAGGCAAAACCCGCAGGACGTTTAGGGAACAGTTTAATTTACACAGGAATGCTCTAAACTCGATGGTAGCTGACCAACCTGTAGCAAAGCATTTCCTTTCATGTAAACATTCTTTACCAGACTTAAGATGTAAATTAATAGATCATGTCCCAGCACCCCGCGGGGGGGGGTGTGTGTGTGTGTGACAGAGATCTGTTGTTATTGAGATGTGAGGCAAGGTGGATCTTTACTCTTCAGACAGTGCACCCATTGGGTTTGAATGAGATATTACCACTTCAATGTTTTCTGTAGAAAATATAGTTTATTATGTTCCTGTACCTAACACTATTATTATGATTTGTTTTATTTTGCGTTGATGTGATCAGTTTCATGCACTTGTTCTCTGTAACATTTGATGACACTTTATATATATTCTAATTCATGTGTGATCATTGAGATGCTGTTTTAATGATATTTGTAGTTTTGTTATTACTTGTACGGTCGCACCTGGGGTTCGTCTGAGTCCCATGAGGGTAGGTGCAGAGTGGCTGCACGGATTGCTATTGCTATGGGATGCCGTGGGATGGCGGGCGGCTATGATCTGCTCCTCTGATTGTGGAGTCTTCTCGGACCGGCCGCAGGTGTGTTATATGCCATACACTATTAGCTATGTTTTTGCATTTTCTTCATGGTCTACACTAATGTAAATTATGCTTAAAATAAAGGGCACATCATGCTTCTCAGTAGTTAGATGACTATATAAAGCTATTTTCTAGGATTGCTATGGGCCTGTGTTTCCCAATGCTGATTGACTCTCAGTTACATTAAAGCAGTGTAGCTCCTAACTTTTGGCACACCATGCATCTTCTCTGCTTACACCAATGGCTGGAGGCTGAGGGTAGCTAAGATCATTAGGAATTTTTAGAAGACCAGTCCAACACTAGTATTATTCAGTATTCCAAATGAGTTGTGGGGCAATAATGGATTCTTTAAGTCAACAGAAAGCACTCCAATTATTCAACCCAGTCTTACCCCTATTGAAACCAAACCAAATACCTGGCAATTAAAAAAGTCTTTCTGCATGTAAAATAAATCTGTCTAATAGACAATATCCACAGTCATTTATCATTTTAGATTGGACATGGTATATGCCAGCACATCGAAAACTTGTGCCCCAATGCAATGTCAATAAATTGTCTCACTAACTTCCAGTTTGTTCCATAAGTTTACAAGCATGGCCTCCAGGGTGTGGAAAGCCACAATACATCATCAGATGCTGAACTTCTTGAAGGCTTTATTGCTTCTTTGAACCAGACCATAGTCTTCCCCAGATAGAAACAAAACAAAAGGCTATTTCTCATTCCACCTGTGTTATTTGGGTTAGACCGCTGAACACAGACTGAACATTTTGGGTTTGTTTGTTTTTTTTTTTTACAACCAAAGAACTAAACGAAACCAGAAGAAAAGCAATTTCTTTTCTCCCAAATAATATATATTCTTAGTTTTCAAAAGCACAGGGAATTAAAAGTGTGTCCATTTAGACGTTTTTATTATTTCACATCAAATTTACACCAAAGTATATCTGTTTTACTGCTGACAAATATAAAACATATTCAGTGGAAATAAAAATGTCTGTGTTCTGCAATAAGGGTGCAATTTACTGGGAATACGCATTTTTATAAGTGAGTTTGTATTCACGTCATGTTTTTGTGTCATATATGAGCAAATTTTGGGTAAAGAAACTAGCTTAGTAGTGCATATTTTAGGAAATATAATTGTGAACATCAACTGAAAATAGAACAAATAAGAACTTTGGGGCTAGATTTTAGCAACAACAAAAAAATTATGCAAAACTGTTAAATAATTCTCTACTTATTTATTTATTACCACATATACTGTATAGCGCCATCATATTACAGTACATAGCACTTTAGAATTTGTATCAGACAGAACTGGTGAGGAAAGAGCCCTGCCCGCAGGCTTACGTTCTAAAGGAGAGTCATACATAGGAGTAGATCCAAACTCAGGAGTAAGTCGTAAAAAAGACAATAGTATGTAAAGTCTGGATCTGGTCCATAGTCTAGGGACGATTTAATCCGTGGTCAATTAACCTACCAGCATATCTTTTGGGATGTGGAAGGAAACCGGAGCACCCAGAGGAAACCCCTGCAGACCATACCTCCCAACTTACAGCAGGCTGAAATCAGGACAAATGAGCCCCGTCCCCGGCCTGCTCGACTCTGGCCCCGGCCCCACCCCTGGTCCCACCCAAGCCTTGTCCCCTTTCAATGCTGCGGCTCGCTGCAAATGTTAAAAATGAATAGATATATATGAAAAACAAAGTTTATTCTATAAAATAATGTTAATAACAATTTTTTTCTAAACTCAACTGTTTTGTCTGTGATTTGATTTCCCCAAATTATCCATTTCCCTTATCTGCTGCTATCTAACAACTGACATGCTGAAAAAGATTTGATTTAATATGAGAAATGTTGCAATTTACTTTTTTCCCCTTATGTTATGAGATACCATTTGGGATGCTGATATAGCATTGGAGTAGGCAAAATAACTTGCAGTTCATTAAAAACTATGTATCTCACTCCAATCCAACCATCAGCCTTTTTCCTTTATTAAAACAGCAGAGAAATCAGTAAATTGACATTGGTTTTATTGTTCGTTAAGGATGCCTTAAAAGTGTTTCTGCCTTAAGTTCATATCCTGATTGTTATGGCAACACATATTTCTTATTTTTAAATCTACAGTAGCAACAGAGACGCATTGCTTTGAACCCCAGTTCAAGTTATTAAACAAGTACTTGGTGCACTGAAGCATAATATTCTGCACAATTTGAACTTCAGAAATATTTGAAATGCTTTGAACATGTGTGTCATCATGGAATTTAGAAGGAAACTGGATCATTAAGACCCTTTTGGCGTCATGGTGTCAAGGGTCAGAAACCAAACAGAAACATAATGGTAATCCTGAGTCAGTAAAAATAAAATGTATTGAACATGTAAAGGAAGGAATAAGGGGTGGTGATTTACAAAAGAAATTAGCACAGAGAGACTTTTTTGGATCCTGACACCATGACGCCAAAGGTCTTAATGAGACATTTGATATAGTGGCTTTTTTAGAAAGTAAAAATGAAACATGATATATTAAGAAATATAAAATCCAATTTTGCTTATAAATAGCCTTAGATTGTGAGTAACATATGTCAATACCTGTAACTTAATAGAGGTAGGAAAAAAGGTATTTGTATTCAGGGGCGTAACTACAGAAGACCGGGCCCCATAGCAAATGTTTCAATGGGCCCCCTCCCCCCTATATATATATATATATATATATATATATATAAACATGGCGGACCCCTATCCCCCCCTAACTCTCCTCCATCTCTCCCCAC
>JABWIB010002989.1:39909-51304 GCA_016617825.1 Platyplectrum ornatum | reverse complement strand
TGGGAGATGGTTATATGGTGGGGAGAGATGGAGATATGGGGGGGATATGGAGATATGGGGGGATATGGAATTGGGGGGATGGTTATATGGTGTGGAGAGATGGAGATATGGGGGGGGGCCCGTTGAGAAATTTGCTATGGGGCGCCCCTGACCCACAGGTTAATTGTACTGTGCCAGACTGATTCCCAAACTTTGATATAGTACTAATGGTGTTGTGCTCTACACTTTTGGNCCGATATTTACTAAACTATGGGAAAGGAAAAGTGGGGAGCAGATTCTAGCTTTCAGTTTAATTTTTCATNCTGTAGAATGTCTGTCTGAATCTGATGGGTTGCTATGAGCAACATCCCNACTTTTCCATTCCTGCAGTTTAGTAAATATGGGCCCTGGTTGGATTCAGTCTATTTAATCAATGTTACAAATTTTAATTACAAATGTAAGACCTATAGCAAAATTTAATTACCCAGCGGGAACTACAAATAATTTGTGTTTAACAACCCAGAAAACAACATTGAATCTAATAGCATTGTTTAAACAAAATGACTTTAACGCAAACACATATTTAACACATATTTAAACTAAAATCCTTAAAAGTGTAAAAAGCATGTTTCGTTCAACTGATGTTTATGCAAAGTCTTACATCTGGTCTTATTGTTCTTTTATTTCAGTTACTTTAAAATACAAAACTGTTTGCAGGGATCTACAGAATATCTTAGACTGGATCCTAACTGGATCTGTACAATCAACCTTCAATAGGTAGGGTGTGATTTTCTTACATGTAGAGTATTGGTTCATGGGCAGTAGAGTATTGGTTCATAGGCAGGGGATTTCATTTAAATAGTTTAGTGTGGGCTGGACTAAGGTTGTGCAGATCTCATTCCGTATGATGGACTTACATACAGGGCTGTGGGCAAAGGCGGCCCTAGACTTTGTGGGGCCTTGGCAAAATATATAAGAATGTGGTGCCCCCTGCCACCAGTATTGGCTTCCCCTCCAATTTCTCAATGCCGTGGATCACAGCCAATCAAGAGCCAACGCCCAATCAGTGGGTCCTATGCCTAAGGCCTACTATGGCTGTATGTGTAAGACTTAAGTCAGGGGGTTAGTGGTGGCGCTCAGGTACCAGGTTGTGATACTGTACATATGGGAAGGAGCTGCCATCTCATGCCTAAGGTATCTCACAGCATCTAAATGTACAAATAAGGAAAATAAAGTGGTGAAGATAGAGTTTAGGGCGCTGCAGTTGAGGATTTCTACCTGTTGTATATCTAGATGTATGTGATGCTCGATATTATGAAGAGTTAATTAATAAAGATAGGATGTGTGGCTGTAGTGAAGAGAGGAATGGGTAAAGATTAAGGTTAAAGTATAGCCCTTCTGGGGAAATCAAGATCTTGCTTCAAAATATTTTGAACCTACAGAATGTATTTTANTGTTTTTATCTGTTTTTAGTATATATTTAAAACAATATGTAAAATAAAATGACAAAAGAAAGGACATTCGGTCAGCCAAATATGCCCAGCACCATGACATGTGCTGGGGACATCCCATAGTGTGTGACTGCAATGTCTCCAATAGATTTGGAAAGTGAAACTTTGTTGTCAAAACTATCGACATAACCCGTTAAGTTACAGTTGCCCACATTGAATGTACTTTCATTACCTATACGGTCCCCTCCTCCTTAATTGCAATGTATTTTTTCTCTTCTTTAAACATTCACAACATGTTAACTCCATAAAAACAAGTTGTGCAAAAGCAAACACTTGAATCGTCATTGTGCATGGCCGTTCTTCAATTAATGACTTTATACAAGTCATAAAACAGTCATTATGTAAGAATATTCTTTCTGTTATCCTTGAATTTGGTTATTAGACATGGTTCATTTCTTCATAATTGCCAAAAAGATCCATTTCATTCTCTTTTACTGCAAATACAAATGAACACAGTGATAATACCAAAATCGCATGTTCCTCCAAGCAAATGTTCAATCGTTACATCTATTTGTAAATTTGTTTTGTGCACCAAAGATTCAAAACAGGGTGATAAAGGTACAAAAGCAAACATGTCGGCTGTGAAGTACTTGTGTTTGTTATGTATGGCACAAACACACTTAACCATCCGTAAAAAAGGGGAAAAAAGAGTAGTTCTGTAACACATTTTTGGTCATTTGAAATTCACTAAATNCAGATAGGTGGAACTCTTTGGGAGGCGTTTAATCACAGCCTGAAAAGTATATTAAATGTGGAGAGACTGCAAAATCGTCTTTTTGGGAGGGTTTCAAAGTTTGTTTCAAAACAGCCACATTCTTAAAGGCAAAGTATAATTTAATAATTAAAGGGTAGTTACACAAACTGCATGTGTCAGTTTGTACTGCACGTGCCCAGAACCAATATTTATGATCGTAATGCATGGGTTTCACAGACAGCAAAATAGAGATGGTGCATCAGTGCCAATAGAAGACCCCCCGACAGCCTTCCTAATCCTTCCCCTAACCCTTCCCTTCCAGTGCCCTAACCCTCCATTACTAGCAACCTGACCTGAACCCTTCATTATCTGCAAACTAACCCCCCAACCCCCTTTCCACACTGCTTAACCCCAACCCTTGATTCCCCGNAGCTTAACCCCAACCCTCCTCTACCCACAGCTTAGTCCGTTTTAAGAGAGATCCATAGCTTATCCTAAGTATGCCTTCAGAACCATACACAATGGGGNTTGTATGTTTGTTTGGCCCACAATAATAGTTCTTAATTGGTTAATGTCAATAATAGGCTTCCTCCTTAACCCTTCCTTATGAACCCTAACTTAACTTCTACGAAATCTGGATTCAGTTCTNAGAGTTTAGCTAAGGCAAAACTATCAAGTCATATTTTAAACTTGACTTCCCCAGCAATCCAACGTATGTGGTTGTACCAACATGATTCCAACATGGCTGTGCGAATAGAAAGCACTGCCAAAAGAAGCTGACCCGACGCAGTAAAGCCAACTACTCCCAAAGTGCTGAGATCCCAGCGCTGACACGTGAGTTTTTTCAACTCCAACTCTTCTACAAATTCTTTCTCTAACCCTCCCTTCTCCACANCCTAACCCTATCCCCTATCATCCCCTGCAACCTAAACCTATTCCTTCCTTTCATGCATCCTAACACTAAATTTGTATGGATACGGTCCTACAGGGAAGCTTTTCCATGAATAAAAAATTCATAATGAAGGACATTTAGGAAATGCTTCCATCACAAAAGAAATGNCAGAAAAGGAAATGTCAAAAAAGTCATTCAAATCAGCAAATTCATCCGAATACCGGTAGCAGTGCCTTATCTGTGTGGAGTTTATATGTTCACCCCATGTCTTTGTGGGTTTCCTCCGGGTATTCTGGTTTCCTCCCANATCCCAAAAACATACTGGTAGGTTCGTTGTCAGCTGTATAATGAACTTATAATGCACAATGTATGTGTAAATGCATTTATGTATCAGTCTCCTATAGAATGTAAGCCTTGCGGGCAGGGCCCCCTTCCCCACCAACTCTGAGACACACTGTAAAGCGCTATGTAATATGATGGCCCTATATAATAAATAAATCCAACATGGCTTTGCCCATGTGTACTTGTATTTGCTTGCCATTCCCAACTCTGCATTACCCCTAACTTATACCTAACATCCNTCAGCCATAAGGCCCCTTTTATTAACAGGTATTTGATATGATAACAAGGTTTATACCATCAACAGTTAATACGGAACTGAGAGCAAACAGCAACATGTAATCAGATTTTTTCAGACACTTGTAGCGCTGTAATTTTCCAATTAACATAATTAAATCCCATGTTAAGCTTATCATTTGAAGCAAGAAAAATATGTTATTTTAAATATGTGAGCCAGGTTGCTACCTGCTGTATGAAAGGAATTTAGACTCATAAGCAGATCTACTGGAAAAATGATAATGTGTTTAATTACAACTCACTCAAACTTCTATCTCAGCGCTCATTGATGGTAATCGTGCTGAAAACGGTTATAATCCCTGACTAATGGAATATGGCAGAGATTTATAAGTTGTCTGATGCTTTGTGACTAGGATTTGCTAAGTGTGAAGATAGCTTCCCTGTGGTTACAAATAATATATCTCCTCTGAATACTGTCTGCCTTTAAAATTACAGGATCTCCTATAGGCTATCCTACAGTCTAATATTTAACACTAACGGAACAGATGAGAAATGTAAGATCTTCGGGTTTAACGCTAACAAAATAATGCTAATGTGCTCATCCAAGATTATTGCCGCAAGGGGGATTGGTTGGTTTTCATTTAAGACTGACTGATCTATCTAATTCTAATTATGTAATGCAATAATGTAATGCAAATGTCATGAATAAATCATTGTTCTACAGCCTAGCCAGGCTGGTTCCCCAAAACCGTGGTGTAAACCAGGAGCAAGGCAGACCATGGCTGGTTGAGCTACTGGTTGTCCACATCAACCTTCAATGCAGACACAGACCATTGACTACCCTTATTCCTAAACCAAGGAATAAGGGTGCCCAAAACAGCTTTAACATCATGTTGACTGACACCTTTACATCCTAATGAAGACGGCTTACTAAATGCTGCAAGACAAATGTACTCCTGTAGCACCTGTATATTACACAATATATAAGACAGGCGACCCAGTGTCTGGATTTATGTTAATACATTTGACCACACATTTTGCTGGTTGGAACAAATCTCCACTGCTGCTACACTTGATGCTCCAAGTATAGTAGTGGCAGTGGCCCATAATTGGATCTCTGATGCATCCTAACTTTTGTGCAGACAAAGGAAGGACACTTACTGCATACAAGGGATAACAGGATAACATCTAGCCTAAGATCTTTGCACCCTACTAACAATGGACTGAATTCAGACTGTCACAAGTTTTGTGTTCAGAACTCCAAATGAAGGAGCTGCAGCAACCCAAATCCAAAGACCCACAGTATACAGATTACTGACATCAAAAACATTAACCCTACCTGAACCCAGCATTACTGCACTATTTGAATATATCTCCCTATGACCATGTGTACCTGTAATATGCACCTCATTCTTTCCAGCCTCTGCAATGGAATAACCCCAAGTTAAGAACACTAATTCAGTTACATTCACAACAGAGAGTGTTGCAGGGGAGACAAGCAGAAGGAAGACAACAAAGGTAAGTAAAGTATTTTTAACCCCATTAAAGAGGTTGGGGGTTGCACCGTTGGTAACACAGAGGGAAAGGAAACGGTTATAAGGCTGGAGACACAGCCACCAATGTTTTGGTCACTTTACTGGCTTATTTATAATAATCTGCTATGGCGATGGGCCAAGAAGTTTTTGTACCAGGGCCCAGAATTCCTCTTGGCGGCCCTGTCCATGAGCAAAGGATTAATAGAGATCCATAACTGCATGTATTAATCACTGCTCTGGGGACGACAGGGGACAAGGCATATCAAGGGGAATTAAGGAAGGGGCAGTGTAATGCAGGGTTGATGTTGTGTGGGTAACTGGGATGAAGCTACACCTCTACGCTACAGATAGGTGTGCAAGCACAAAATGGAAAAAAACATCCTTGGAAATGTAGGTAAATTCTCTACATTTTTATGGCTCAATACCTATTTTTGTTACAAGTTTTGAACAACATAAATATCTATTTCTTGCTTTGTGGGAAGCGTTTACACTTTATAGTGTAACAAGCAGGAGAAGGATAAGAGTAATGGAAAATAACCTTGCACGTTGCTGTCTGGGGAATAGTGTAAATGTATTCACAATAGATCAGCTTTAACTTTGATGAACGGCTCTCTTATTCACTTTAATTGTTCCCACCTAGTATTGCACCAAACCAATCTCATTTTAAATCCAATTAAATAAAAAAACAGTCCTGAATTGACTTTACACCGTGAAGACTCATCAATTTCTATTAGTTTGTAGTATAAATATACTCACTCTACATTATTTAAAACATTGTGCACTTGTGTTCAATGTGGGGCATACCAGACATTTCTCTAGGATATTATTGGGTACATTTAACAAAATTTAAGAAAAACAAAAGTCTCCACTATATTACCTGATATTATCAGATTTCATGCGCGATTGCTTTCAAAATGTCAGTCAAAATGGCAATAGCTATGGGCTCCTTCTCTAGTATAGCATACCTAGCCCATAGACTTCTGAAACAATTTATGTATGTAAAGGTAGTGTAACCACAAAGGTTATCCCTGTTACCCCTTTAGTTTTAGGCAGTGATCAAAGTGAAAGAAGCGGGACAATATGGACATTTAGAACTGGAAACTTAGCAAATAACAGTGAATAGAATAGTGAAATCAGTTTGAGACCTGATGGTATGACTTACTACTTATAAGTTCAGCTTTACCGCTTTAAGTTCAGCTTTAAAAATGTTTTTCACAAGTAGCAAAACGGGATCAATATAGATACAATACAACATAAACCCTCTTCAATGACCCTACATAAAGTATCTTCTGAAGATGCAGCGATGCCAATTTTGGTGGGTAGACAGTTGTACCTATTTTACTGTAGCTGGTTGAAATTAACAATCATGTGCATTGTGAAATAATTTTCTTTTTCACAAAGTGCAATTTCCCATACCCTCCCCGAACCCCTTAGTGCTTTACCTACAGCGTCATGAAGAAATGATATTTANCAATTCATGGGTAGACTTCTTTGAACAGTCAAAGTCCCACTCTCACATCCCGGCGGCAGACATGGTTTACTTACATTACAGGAGACCGTGACCATACAGCAGTTATTCCCTATTGGTTTGTTTGTTTAGTGCTGCTGTGGCTTTGGTCAGTGGTGGTTGGGTCATGATGTGATGATCCTAGTTATATACAAGATTGTTTCCACATGATCAGGCAATCCTGTTGCTACAAGACAGGATAAGGCGATCAGTTTCGTCTGTGTGGTCAGGTATCCCATCTCTAAAATGACCTGTGGTAAACCACACAAGTGTCTAGATTATAACTCTCCAATCTCTTTGGCCACTCTGCCATGCCCTGGACACTGCTCCAGTTGAACTCTTTTTGTCCAAATTTGGCTCTGTCATAGTCTGAACTGTATTTTGCTCAAGCGGTCGGGACACTTCTGAGCTGACATCTGTTTATTGTCACGATGACTTGCCAGAACATTAGGAGATTTATATTGCTGGGGTTTACAAATGTTAATAATACATAAAGCTGCACATATCACGGTCTTTGAGCAAATAATATAGATCATTTTACTTCTACATTTATTTCAAAAGTCCCATTTGTGTTAAGTAGATTGCATGCTATGCTGTCATTGGGCAAATCAGCTGACTGGTGTATTGTATATTAGGGTCTAGCAAGGATTGATAATCCTGGACCCAACAAGAATTAGTGCAGAGCCAATTATAGTACAGTGATAGGCCAGAGATATATATGGGCCACCGGCAGTGCCAGATTATAGACCGGAGAGTTGTGTGGGTGGTAAATTAGATGCAGGCCTATTAATTCAATTTCACTTTCACCCTCTTAATAAAACTATAGCCCCTTTATCACACTTAGCAATGTCAGTGCTTTGGAGGGGGAGGACATCATCACTGACATTCATCCTCATGGACTTCAGTGGGAAGCCTGACTGTAAGTGTGAGCTATTTTTTTGTATAGATGGAGACCTGAGGCAGTAGTCCCATCAGCCCCATTGTTAATCTGGCCCTGGGCACCGGGGAAACCTTCATATTTGCCAGATTTATTCTGCTCCTCAAGAGAAGTTTAAATTGCAAACACAGATCGTATTGCTGTATACATGTAATGTAACATATGCAATCTCTTGATAATGCTCAATTTTATTTCATTTGCTTAGACTTGGAATAAAGGATGTGGGATATTTTATTTAAGAAAAAAGCTCTGGTCCTGCAGAGGAAAAGACAAGACAGAGGCAATTCTGCACACTGGACTGTGCCTTTTCCCCCCGACCACCTACATTACATTAGGTGGAGAGGGGCCTTTAAATGAATGAAATGGGATAGGGTCAGCCCAATTTCTGCAGTCGGTGGTCACAAGGACCACTGATCCACTCCAATCAGTTAAGGGGAGGGACAGGGCAGTTCGCTCCCCCACATGCCAATACTAACATACAGGCTCGTGGGGTCCTGGATCCAGTCGTCTAAACGTTAAAGTTCCATGAAACTCAATTCCCCATATTTGTAAAAATCCCACGTGTAATGTGCAGTGTTATTCTGATTTTGCAGGGCATCTGGAAGGACTTACTATCCCCCAGTGAATCCAAATATAAAAAAAGAAGGATGTGTGTCTTACTGGGTTAAAATTAAAAAAGAATATCACTATCATATGTCTTGGAAGCAACAGACAAACAGATGGGCTGTGACCTTTTCACAATAAAGTAGGATTGGAGGTTAGTTCTTTTTTAGTTTGTTTATTTTTGTGTTACAGTAAGATCTGAATTTGAAAAGTCCAGTTTGCAACATCATTTTTTTATGTGTTAGTTCCCTTTTTATTGATGCCAAAGAAAACTATACATCCTAACTTGGGGGTCCTCCAGGCTCAGTATTTGGGCCAAACCTTTGCTTGCTCCGACCTTCAGTTTGAAAGCAGCTGCGATGTTTGTACCAAAGCATTGAAACACTATCAGTGCTGAGAAATTCCTCTTGCAAGCAATGATAAAAGCAGCTTATTGTGAAACTCTGTCATGTGTATACTGTGACACACAAATTACTGTACACAAAACCAGACTCACAATATTGCCATGTCAATTATTTAGAAGTATGGCCAGCATAGGGAGAAGTGAGGATAAATGCCAAGCCTAAATTTACTGAATTGCGGGATTGGATAAGTGAGAATGTTGCCCATAACAACCAATCTGATTCAAGCTCTGAGTATTATTTTACATACTGGAGAATCTGATTGGTTACTATGAGCAACATCCCCAGTTTTTCAATCCTGCATTTCAGTAAATTTAGGCCTAGGTCAAAGTACCCCTAATCAGGTAGTTCCAGGCTCCAGGAGATTAACCATTAGATGCAGTTGTCCTGCCCCTCATAGAAATGTAAAATCTGCCTACATGTGGAAGTTAAAGCACTTACATACATTAATTTCATAAGTCCCCTAAGAACTTAAAGCAGCATCCAGTCTTAAATTTTGGCTGCAATACCTGTACATTTCAAAGGAGAAACAGCACTAGACATTGCAATAAAATAGCAGAAAATTAGAAGTGGGGGTCAGCAAATGTGTCATGGTTGCGCCAGCAGTGTTCTTCTACGGAATAAAGGGGACCATAGATCATAGAGCAGCACAACCCAGAGTGGAAGGACATCACACCCTAGTGTTTGGGTCCTATAGGTGACCACCTTCCTGGTACTGGGGTGGTTGATTTATGATGGGATTTCACTGTAAGACCGGGCTGGTTAAATGAGGTCAAGGAACAGGTCTGACCTCTGGGTAAGTGGTCTGCTAAACCCCCTTCTGCTAGTGGGACACCTAGTTCAATCGAACAATTTTTCTGGAAAAAATCGTTCAGTGCATGGGAAGGATTTTTTCAAACAATTGGCCAATATCAAAACCCGTTATCAAACNATTTTTTTATTTTTTGACATGCATAAATCATTTTTTAGGTAAAAAAATCGTTCAATGTATGAGCACGTGCAATAATCCTGCCATTAAGACTCACTTTATAAGCATAAACAATTTTTTTTTGTTTGGAAGTACTAATTTGCATATTTCTTTTTTTACAATACAATTATTTTACTGTGTATGGCGGCTTCCAATTACTTAAAAAAAAAATTGGTACATTTTTCATCAAATATTACGATTTGATAATTTATCTTACTTATATGGCCCAGGAGTTTATTGGAGCTCAGGTTAAATGCTTTAACCCTCGGTTGCCTGATTCTTCTAAAGCATGTCACCTTAGGTGCTGCTAACCAGTGTGCACAGTAATGTGGTAATGGGGTGTGTCTTGAGTAAGGAGTGATATAAGAAGTACACTAACAGCTGGATTTATACTATTCAGCTTTCCACAACTCACTTATTTAGTATTTAGTAATTAGTATGGTAGGGGTCTCCTTGTGGATTTCTGTATGCATTAGGAGCATTCGGGGGTAAAAAAAAGGTCTAGGGGCTTATAGGGGACCCAACAAATTGGTTGATCATGGGCCCCAAAAATTTTGTGTTTGACTCATGTAATTATCTTTATGTCGGGAGTCTGGGACACAATTCCCACAAAAGAGTTAGACATACCAAAAAGCTAAAAAGGAAAAAAAGGGAACAGATGAAAAAGAAAAATATACAGAATTCTGCTTACCATCTTAAAATACCCAAAAGATATAACACCCAAAACCGTTCAATTCGTCAACATCTTTGGATCATAAAGTGATGGTTTCCTTCCTTGTACAACTGTTAATGATGCAGAAGAAAAACAATGACTTTCACAGAATGTAATGTGCTATATAAATAAGTTTAACATAGAGGGAATCGTAAAATGATGTACAGCGAGCCAGAAGAGGACGTGAATCGCTAACCCTTATTATTCTGCTCGGCTCTGAAGCGCCGCCATTATTCCTTATTAGACTGGTTTAGTGTGTCACCTATTTAGATAAATGCAGAAAGAAAGGGGCTGTAAATATTTCTAGTGGCCCCTCTGTCATCTGTATGTGCAGCTAATTAGATTATTTACTAGGTCATATTAATGCATAACAGCCGTAATCCAAACATGTCCTCACTAATATGTTGGTGAAGATCAGAGCACGAGTTAATTTAAGAGGTCAACGCAACCCACTCATTAAGTCTCGTTAAGACCATTAAAGTGGCTTTTTTTGTCCCCATTCTGAGCTGGAACTCATAATCCTTCCCTGTGTATTGTGTTGGATGAAATATTGCTTTGCATTGTTGGAGCTTTGGGCTTGAATCCCTAACTAGAATATTGTACATGACCTCCAGATTGTTTTGCTGTATGTGCACACCAGGGCCTAAATTTACTAAAGTGTTTCCCCGATAATTAGACCTACCCCACGAAAATAAAACCTACCCTAATTTCCTGCAACCTGTCTAAAATAAGCCCTCCATCGCAATTAAGCCCTATCTTCCTTTAGCCCTANGCTACGCTGAATAAGCCCTATCTAAACATTACGGTACCTACGTCCCTACTAGTGATGTGCGCCAGGCATTTTTTGGGGTTTTAGTTTTGGTTTTGGATCTGGATCTTCCTTCATGTTTTGGATCTGGATGTGTTTTGCCAAAATCGCCCTTGTGGGTTTTGGTTTTGGTTTTGGTTCTGGAATGCTAAAATGGATGCTAAAAATGGCTAAAACCGCAGAATTTGGGCCTTTTTTGTCCCTAAAGTATTAAAGACCTCAATAATATTAGTTTCCACTCATTTCTAGTCAATTGTGACCCCTTCCCAGCTC
>JABWIB010002989.1:24847-38544 GCA_016617825.1 Platyplectrum ornatum | reverse complement strand
GGCAGGCAGGTTTGGGGTGTCAAATCCTTTACTTCTTCCATGTACCAGCAGCAGAGTGTAGGGGCAGAGAGAAGGGGAGGGGGGGCAGCAGATTGTAGGGGCAAAGAGAAGGGGAGGGACGGCAGCAGAGTAGAGATGGGAGCCACTAGCAGCCCTGTGTAATGAGTGGAGGGGGCAGGGCACTTGCAGCCCTGTGTTAGTCAATGGAGAGGGGAGGGGGAGCAGAGNTGCAGATNTCCCTGTGCTGTCTCCCTCTGAGATCCGACGTCACATCGACGGGGTTTTGCCTCGGTTCCTGCTCGGAACCTAGGAGGCACCCCCGAGGCCTGCCCGGATTTGCCCCGGATCCCAGAGATTCGGATCTGTCGGACCTCTGGGATCCGAACCCGCTCATCCCTAGTCCCTACCCTACCTACCCTACACACACAGCCCTCTCCCATGTATTGAATGCCGCTGTGGCATCCAATGACTGGATGCTCTTGCCTCCTGTCAAAGTAAGGCTCCATCCCCTATGCAATTGACTGACGCTGGCGGGCGTGCAGTCAATCTACGTTAGTGTCGTGGAGGAGAGGAAACCCTGAACATCGTTCAGGTAATTAGAAACTTCGGGGCACTGTGTCAGCATTGGCATGTCAGCGTTCAATAAAATAAGCCCTACCCTGAAAATAAGCCCTATGATGTTTTTTAGTCCTTAAAAGAAAAATAAGACAGTGTATTATTAATGTAGAAACACGGTAAGCAGAGAGATTGCAGGGAGATTAAAAAGTGGGGATGTTGCCCATAGCAACCAATAAGATTTAAGCTCTAAGTTTCATTTTACACACTGGAGAGTGATAGCTTGAATCTGATTGATTGCAATGGGCAACATTCTCACTTTGTAATCTCCTTGCACTCTCCCTGCTTAGTAAATATATGCCCAGGTGTGCTCAAGCGAAACATCAAGGGAACGGAACAATGTTCTGTGCACGTAACGTTCTACCCGCTGACCCGGGCCTGTCCCTCTTCCCTGTCCACCTACATTACGCTAGGTGGGCAGGGGGAATATTTACATTAAGTGATTGGGAAATGTGAAATTGTGGGACCAGCGGACCCCTCAACTGCACAATTATGTTAAGGGGTCTAGGAGCGTAAGCCTTTTCCAACATAGGGAGGAGTGACAGGGGATTATTTGGGGGTATTCAATGCTACCACTTTCTCTGCAGGTCATTACCTGGGACAGATCCTCCTTTTGTTATGGTCAAAAATATTGATATTTTGTTACTTAAAAAATATTTTTTTGAAAAAAATACAGCCGCTGTTGAGCTCTTATGTCCTAATCTCTTTTACACAATATTCAACTGCACAAAGCCTTACAATGACCATACAGTATATATGTAATATGTTAATATACAGGGAATTAGACAGACATCCATCATTTCCGAATATACCATGCGCAAGATAAAGACAATGGTCAACAGCTAAACACTTCCCACCAGTTTATAGTTAGAAATTCATGTATTGTATTTGCATCATGCATCCATCCTATAAACAATGACCCCTTGTCATGTGGACAAAGAACAGAACGCAGTGCTATAAGACGCATCATATAGAAAATACTGAGGAGTTATGAAAAATTGCAGAGCAGAATATAGCTCTGTGACTAGAAACCTATATTAAAATACAATGGCAGAGGGCAAGGCTGTTGAGTTGAGCAGTCCTCATGTAACCCCGTGAGGGTTTGAACAGACAACAAGAAGTCTATTGATATAAGACCTATTACAGACAAACCACACATACCCATCCAAACCAGCGTGCACTGAGATGACCACACTGCTGCCTCTAATATAGCCTTTGTTTCTCTCTGACTTAAGTTCATTGAACAGGCACTAGGAATGATTCTGCTTATTATTAAACACAAACAAGCAATTCAATAAAGAATGAATATATCCACATATGTATAGAGTTGGTTGTTGTTCTCTGGTTATTAGAAGACCTTTGGAAGTATTTTTGATGTTGTCCAACTTTTTCCTTTGGGTGGGGTGAGGAGGTAATCATAAAAACAAGGCATCCCAGGCTAGTGACTGGTATACCCCCACAATAATATGTTCTCCAGATGTCTCCTGAGTCTCCTCTGCAGCCATAATGCATAAAGTATATAGGGTTCAGGGACTGGATATTGGCAATAATGGTACGAGAACTAATCATGGTATGGCTGGATGCGTTATAGGGCCTGTCACTCAAGATGCCTTGGTCCAGGACCATTGGCCGCATATCTAAGTCTAAGTAACAGGGCTAAAAATTGCTGGTGAGCTGAAATTGGTACAGAAACTTGTGTCACCCACAGCTCCATTTCAGTTGGATTATAGGCAAGGGGAATTAATGGAGGGGGTTAGGGGGTGTGCTCTCATATTTGTCCACTTCTGATTTTCCGTATCTAGTAAATGTTGCTTTTTGTAAAGCCGCAGGAATGGCAAAGTGGGGAGTTATGCTGATATCTATTTTCGGAAAGGTCCTAGTCAGTAGCCTTGCTGGTCTACAACAGAAGATATATATTCGCCACTGTGAAAGTACCTTTTTTCATAATAGATACAGCCCACCGCTAAATGTCGACTGTATATAATCCATAATACTGTGTAAATAGAAAGTCTCTTTTATGAATGGTGAAGGGGAAATTGGGATTAGGCTACGTTGAGGGGAAGGATGGGGTTAGACTGCTGGGAGGTGAAGGTTGGGGTTAGGTTGTGGGAAATGAAGAGTTAGGGAAAGGTTAGGGTAAGAATTATAAACAGTGAAGAGGGGATGGTTTGAATAAGAGGAAGATTAGGGTTAGGCTTTTTTGTGACCATGCCCGTTCATATTGTATATCTGTCCTGTGCGCACTGGTCTCTCCATACAAAACTTATTACATGCTTTTTCAACTAAAACTAAATGTAAATCAAAACAATAAAACATTTGTTTTGGCTTAATCAACTTTTAAGACTTCTCAGACAGTTGAACCGGCCATTACATGTCATAGTTAAAATGCATTACATTAAAGGGATTTTCCGCCTTCACATGTGTTTCATTTATTTGTGTTCATGCTCTACTGGAACCGTGCTTTTGTTCCTAACTTGTTTCTTTTCCTGTCAGCCATTGTCGTTCCATATACTGAGATATACCACTACTACTTTCTGCCATGGAACGCTGCTTTAAATTAAAGCTTACAAGCAATTCCACCCTTTGATAATTACATTGCAACTAAATTAAGAACAGAAATATTTGTATTGTCATCCTTCTTTAAGGACACGCTTCATACCTATAGTAAAGGTATAGTATAGTATAGTATAGTATAGTATAGTGTACTATAGTATATGTATAGTATAGTATAGTATAGTATAGTTAACTTTTAGGTCAATATAAAGCTAAAAAGATGTTGGATGGTATGTGCAACATTCCATATTTAAAAAGCCAGGATCTTGCTAGGCCAGCAATGTGAACACGGTATATAACATGCATTTACAAATACTGATTATTATTAATTGATTTGGGCAACTTGCATTTTCACACTGCCCTAGTCCCTTAACCCACAGTCCCTGCCCTTATTGTATGATTTACATCTTTCCCCTTCGCTCACTGTGTGTTCTTTTGGCAAGTGGATGGTAAGGACTGTCCCATCAGACAGATCTCCTAGCAAATGATTTGTTCCAATAGAATCTGTGCTCGAAGTGGGCCGGCACTATCATGGGCAAACACAGGATTTTGGAAGGGGGGTTTCCAAATATATATTTGGGTATATAGTAATTATAGGAGTATATTTACTAAGCAGTGATATTGGAAAGTGGGGATGTTACCCATAGCAACCAATCAGATTCAAGCTCTCAGTTTTATTTTACATACTGGAGAAAATTTGATTGGTTGCAATAGGCAACATCCCCAATTTTTAAATCTCACTGCAATCTCACCGCTTAGTAAATATACCCCATACTGTATTTTTTATAGTGTAATCTCCAAACCATTAATACACACCACGTATATTACAATATGTGATATGTGACCTCTAATTTACTTTACAGTGTCCCAGCTCCTCATACTTAATATAACGCTCATATGATACAGCAACTTTCAACATTAAGGGGGGTTACTGGGCAACCAGAAACCCCCCTGCGTTTGCCTATGACTATACCAGCACTTTTTCTCCCGGTAAGCCCTGCCCCTTGCTTAAGCCCCACCCACTTCAGACTGGAACATTTATCACAAAATCGTGGGTCTTGAGGGGGCAGGGCTTATACAAGGGGGTGGGGCTTACCGCTATACTCCCACTTAAAAATTCCCACTTCGAGCACTGAGTACAACCATGTGATTTCCGCAAGCAGTGTACGGAAACGGGGTGCCTGGTGGAAGTTAGAATCCAGTCTCACATGCAGAATAGCCAATCAGAAACCAGTACTAGTACTCCAACCTGACGGATGATATGTAGTACCATGTAAAACTATATAATACTGTCTGCGAGTCCTATACAGTAATAGTACCTGGATTATTGTTTCAAATTCCAATAATGGAATTTGTGCTATTAGTACATTAGTACCACATTATTGAACAAGAAAAGAATTAGAACTATACTAATATGAAATGTGAATGTGAGTGGTCAATCAGGAATGTAAATATAACTAAGAAACAAAGGTTAACTGATAAGGATAGAGCTATTTTTGGAAAAATTACATTATTTTTTTATGCTAAGTTAATAATTAGAATTGTTTGCTTGCAAGTTTGACTAATGTCCTTGACAATGCCATCCAGCTCACCCAGATAGAAGAAACATCTGCTGATGACTCAGTATTGCCCAATTGCTGGGTGAGAGTGGGATCCCGATATGGTCTGCTCACGAACGTGCCAATGCCTGTCAGTTCCGGTGTGTTACACAGGCAGGCTTGGGAGCATTTAACCAAAGCCTCGTTGGAGAGCAACATGGGCAACACTTTGTACAATCTGTTCAAAGACAACATCAAGCAGGGAAAAGGGATGATTAGCAAGTTTCTAAGTGTGGATGCCGACCACAGCACTTTTATCTGAACAAACTGCAACTTGCTAACAATGAGAGAAACTGGAGACGTTTCTATGCAAATCTGGAAATGACAAATATATTGCACCCATTCCTATCAGAGCGGGCCCAGATCCAGGTTTGTGTGTGATGCTCGACTTCAATACGCAGGACTTCAGTGACCCTGTCTACTGTTACACTGTTATTAGACTTGGGCTAGGAAACATCATCTATCAATTCAATTTAACATGGTTTTGCCCACTCGTAAGTTCAATAGTTCTTAAGTATGGATCCAGTCCTAAGAGTGCAGAAACAGGGTGAATTTCTTGGCAGTGCTCATGTGGGCACCAGTTGTTCACTTGCATATTCCCTAGGGTATTCTTGCCCCGCCGTCCACCGAAATAACGCTAGATGGGGGTATTTAAATTCTAATGTCACTAAAGGCAAGCATATGGCAGAAGGTATTCAGCTCAACAGGGCCACTCAAAGCAGTGAACCAGACACACACACTACACACTAAAACTAAACAGTTTAATCAAACAATATATCGTACACACATACACAATATTGTTTCATTCACCTCTTTATCAAGTCAATGGGATAACGGTTATTAGAAAAAGCTTTTGCGTTTACCCAGTTACCCATCTGAATACTGTTCATACATTTTCAGCCAGATGCTTATTACATGCATAGGACTAGAAGGTTTTAGCTTATGTAAACCCATTGCCATAAATATGAAGTGTGGCTACATCCTTTTCTGTGGAATAAGCTGGCAGGTTTGCTGAGAAAGGAAAGGGAAGGTGATAGATGGAGGCCAAATGAAATGTCCTCTTTTTTCTGGGAATATGGAGCGGCGGGAACAGCTTGTAATCCAACCAAATGACTTTCCATGAGGTCACAGGTAGAGGAAGGAAACACATGTTGGGGAAGGGAAGAGAGTCTGCAGATGGACTAGACAACTTTACAGCATTGGTGAAAGAGTGCTCGGCCGGGGAGCAATGGGTTAACATGAACTAACAGGATATCAGTATTACTTTTGTCATTACATAACAGGGCTCTGGATACAATGAACGCTCAAAATATGTTTTGATCTCAGGTATCCAATTCGTGTCCATCTTGTGTGACAAATCTGACGTGCCTCGATGAGTGAAAAGAATATTGTTCTGGCACCGACTCACTTCAGGTTTCGTGCCAAGCACACAATGTCTATTACATGTTAAAAGGTACAATATGATTTATTAAGTCCCTGAAATAGTTGTGTATATAGCCATAAAAATACTTTCCTTGATTTAGTAGCGTTTATTGTATTACATTATATGCTGTGTCGATAGCTCATTAATTCTATGGACATTTACCTCAAATCAGTGGTCGAAGTGGAAATTTAGAAGTGGGGGTATGGACATTCAGAAGTGGGGGTATGGAAACATAGAAATGAATGGAAGATTTAAATTTTTTTCATTACAACAGTGGGAGAAGTGCCGGTATGTCATACCCCCGTATACCCCCCCACTTCGAGCCCTGCCTCAAATGGTAGTGCATTATGGGTAATCTAAAACCTGTACATTCTCACAGTGTGTCCATAGACAACTACATTGGTTGCATTAAAACTTTATTGTGTTTAATTATTATTTTATTCAATCTGTTGTATATATATATATATCTATATATATATATATATATCCCACAGGTGCCTTTGCTGTCATTGGTACTTATATTTGCAGATTATTGTAAAAAGGTTCTTTAAGTAATATATTCTAGACAGTGATAGAGGGTACAGGACCTGCGTCCTGTACTTTATCGTTCTGGCCACGTGCACCACTCTGCGCTAGCCAATCAGAATGCATTCTGGATCATACATATAGGATAGAGAAATTACAGAATTCTGAGCAAGCAAAGGGAGTAGTTTAGTGTTGGCAAACTCTGGAAGACTCCCGGTTTTCAGGCAATTCATTCTGTATGCCGGGAGAGTTGGCAAATCTCCTAGGACCCAGGGTGTGACAGTAATGATAATGTAAATAACTGTCTCAGCCCTGATCAGTACTATGATTGTGTGGAGCGATGACATCACACCCACCAATAGTAAAATGCATGGGGTTTACCTCCAGGGGGCGGGTCTTCAGGAAGGATTTGTAAAAATCATGTCCTCTGCTCAGTAGGAGTAGTTGCATGAGTGCACGTAAATAGCAGNGATCTACTATCAAGTTCAGAGATCTGAATGTAATACAACTGGATATTGGGACACAGTCAGAAGGCATTTAAAGGTCTCATTTTGCGGAGCAAATCAAACATGTATCAAAAGGTAAAATGCTTTTTTTTTATACCTNTACGGGAAGTACTGTCTGCTTCTGCAAATAGCCCTCACAACTGTTGATCCATAGCCAGTCTTATAGGCACAGGTACATCAGTGAGTGTGCGTATCCTCACAAACACACATCTGTCAATGGCAGCTACCATCTAATAGGATTTTGGTGTTAAAGGGGTAATAGTTTGTCAGTTGTGATTGTGGCTACTTCAGTAGAGAAACGTGCCCCAGATGACAAGCAACAGCTGCTCTGACTCGTAAGACTTGAGAAATCCGCACGGATCCTATGTAAATCAGCAAATTAGCAGCCAAACTTTGTTTCAGAGGATAATAATTTACTGTAATGTTCCATCTGCACTTAAACATGCACCTGCTCCAATGTTGTTCTATTGATTCTGAAAAAACCATAGCATATATACTTGAGTATAAGTAGCAACCCGAATATAAGCCGAGGCACCTAATTTCATCTAAAAAAAACTGAGATAACATATTTACTCGAGTATAAGCCCCCCACCCCCCAGTATGTCTGTCTGTCACCCCTTGTGAAAGGCTCATGTCACACATGTCACTGATGGTTCATTGCCCCCATAGTACTGCATTGTCTCTGGTCTCTATGTCCCAGCTCCTATAGATCTTCCCCTATCAGTGTGGTGGGTGAGAGGCATGCTGCCAGTAAGTCACTGCCTGCAAGTGTCACGCTGTCCCCCTCCTTTACCTTAGCTCCATCTTAGCTGTGAGCAATGTGTTCAGCTCTGGTATCTGGGGATAGAGAGGAAAACACTGCCCCACAACAGGAGACCTAAGAAGGCTGCATGCCAGATTCGGCTATGTGGACTGATAATTGTAACGCAAACCCAGCAGCGTGCTCACATCCCTGCATCATCCAGTACAATGACTCAAGTATAAGCCAAGGGGGACACTTTCAGCACAAAGAAATGTGCTGAAAAACTAGGCTTATACCCGAGTATATACAGTAAATGTTTCTATAACCGCTGCAAAAAGACCTACTGTACTATACAAATTGTGGACGGCATTCAAAATATCAGCCTTTCGTATTCTACTTGATTTAATCCTGTGCTATTTTAGCACAAAGAAAGTCTAAAATGGCAAGTAATCATTTGTAGCCCTAGCTATAAAACAGCTAAGCTTTGGTGACATTTCTTCACTGGTCTGCTACTTTGTCCTTTTGGAAATTGCAGTCAAGGACACACCGGAGATGTGTCTCCTTCATGGAGACGCCTTCAACATCACTGAACAGGAAAGGATGCGAAGTGATCAGACAGACATTGTGACGGTAGAAGTGACACGCTCTGAGCTACTCTCCGGGGAAGGGTTTGTACCTGATCGTGGCAAATTATTTTGTATAATATATTAGCCATGTTTTCATGTGTGTCAAAGAGGGACAGGTGGCAACAACCAGCAACAGTCAGGAGACAATCCAAAAAGGAGAATATGTTCAATGACATATGCCGTGATTATGTCTTCCGAAATAATCAGGGATCTGTGTTCACACTTCTAGGTGAGAATTAAATGCATTTCTTTTTGTTCCCTGCATTGTAGCTGTGTAAGCACAGTAGAAATTCAATGTTCGCCACCTAATTATTACAAAATCATAAACAAAGTGAACATTCTGTAGCTACACACAAAATGTACATTACACAATCATTGACCAGAATTAAATGAAGACGTCTGTAATAGACATTTTTCTTCCTGCCAGTGGCTGCTGCGGCGCCGGAATTGGGGGGCACAAGAGGGCGATACAATAACCCAAAGCAGGGCAGTCCACCCTGCCGACAGAGCCTGACATATGAACTTTAGTCTCCCTAAGTTTCTATAATGTAACATAACTGGACTTACATTATAGAACAGCAGAAGTCCAATGTTCTCATGTCAGGTTCTGTCGGCAAAGGGGCAGAGAAAGGACTTGACTGGATTTGATTGACAGGTGCTCGAGGGTGGCTGAGGGGTGAAGGGTGATAGGTGGAAACGTTGTCTAGGGTGCCAAGAGACACAACACCGGCCCTGAGTGCAATTCATCTGAAGCGATGTACAGAGCATATTTGTCATTCACATGAGTTCCTGTCCCTTGGGGGCCGAAAACAGGACAAATAAGTGGTCCACTTATTGGGACAAAACTGGTAATGCTGAAATTCAGACAGTTGGGAGGTATGTTAATAAAGTCTAAATGTACTATCACAAACACAGCCTAGGGCCAGCAGTCAATAAAACTAAGTCTGTACACCTGGAGGGGCGTAGCCATGATGGGGCATGTCATTTACCAGTCCTCATTTGCATATATGATAATGCGTAAGATAAGAGCCAAATCTCAGTTTCTTTTATTACCATACATACAGAGGAGCCCGCTATCATGGGAGCAGAGCTGTAGAAGCAGCTGTACCTATGCTATGCTGCACGGAATGGAAGTTGAGTATTCGGCAAGAAGGGAACTACCAGGAACTACCAGGCCAGCACCATGTGTGCACCCTGAAGTCCTTGAATTTAGCTGCAAGCAAGTTGTGTCAGTATCGCACTGCTTCAGCTGATCAGGACATGCAGCAGCTTCATCAGTTAGACTAGGGCATGGTGCACCCTTGCATGGTCACCCTGTAGATAATACATTCCTGAATATGTTCCTTGACTGCCCATGCGCTTTGTCCAAATCCGGTTTCAGCCCTTGTACAGCAACAATACCAATCAACAACTGAGGCATGCGTCAGTACATTTTATAAGCCTGGCACCGCTGAGCTATCAATGCTACCACTCGCACTTGTGTATTATTTAATGTCTCAGTGCCCAGCAATTTGCTCTACATGGAAAAGCATGAGTAACATTTAATGTCTATGTAACTCTTTCCCAAATTCTATTTTAGCAATCAGTGGTCAGAAAAATGATAGCTTGGATGGAAATTACAGCATGGGACTGAAGAGGTGATTAAAAAACAAATAATTGCGGCACTCACATCTAAGTCTCAGACATGATATACATGATTCCTTTGATGGATAGCCTCGCTTTCTGTATGACAGCAATACCTTACAACCATGAATACCTCTGCAATATTTTACCTACACTTGGATCTCCCTCAAGCCCCATTTTGTACTTTTAATACGTGTCATTCTCTCTTCCTCTCTGATTTACCACAGCTCATTTTATTTTTGAAACCCATTAATTATCATGGTGTATTATATTCAGTTATATATTCAGTTCTGACTGTGGCCTTATCCTGGCTTATACCGCTGTCTGTCTGAGAACTCAAGTCACTTTATACTTTGGAATATTGTTGGTGTATAACCTACAACATGCTTTCTTTCTTTCTTTCTTTCTTTCTTTCTTTCTTTCGTATTTCTTGATCGATCGATCTATCTATCTATCTATCTATCTATCTATCTATCTATCTATCCATCTCTACTTTTCTGTTACTTTCTTTCTTGCCAATGATGACCTGGGAATTTTGATGACAATCTCAAGTCAACACTGTAGACTGCTCGAGGCCCTGCTTTTTACCTGTGTTTTAGACTGTTCAGATTACCAGCAAAAACCATGGGAATTCATGAAATAACTGGGTTTTTGCTGGTAAACTGAAAGGGGTATAAATTGGTAGACCAAAAACNAATTGGATCTGATCCAAGTTTGGGTGTAACAGTAAAAATAAAAAGTAACAGCAACTTTAGGTACTGATTTTTTGTTGATCAACTCTAATTTGCACCCCTCACATTGAACTCCATTGGGTCAATCATGGTTGTAAGTGGAGGTTGTCTGGAGACTTTTATCCCTGCCTCTGCAGCCTGAACTTGTGATAGTTTCACCACTCATATGAAACCATGCTCTGCCAGAACTGTGTGTGCTTGACAACATTTTAGAACAATGTCCAAGGACAAATTGTTGGGAATATGTACATTTTATACAGTTTCAGAGCCCNGGGCAAGATGCCAGAGCATTTCCGAGGTACTGGTGCTTACACACCCTCCTCTTTTTACTTTCTAATTTTGTATTTGCTCAATGAGACCTTGGTCATATTTTCTTTCTTTCAAAAGACACGTCTTGTGTTGTAACTGCTAGTGTCCGAATCATTCTTCCTTATCTAAAGAATCTCATTCCTTCTCGTGGTTACTCTTAGCCATGATAAGGGTGTTATAGTTCACTTGCTTTATGTATATATCTGTTTATAAAGATTCAATATCTACGTAAATAAACCTGATAAGCTGGGCACTCACTTGAATTGGCAGAATAATCGTTCTAGTGAGTGGGCAGCTTTAGTATATTTTTTTTTTGGAGTTCATAACTACCTTTGAGCAAAGGGAGTGACCCTGGCTACCAGGATCTGACCTATGATCTCCACTTGAGATTTAGAAACATAAAAATGTGGCTCCACCGCATGCCCATTTCAACCACCCTAATACAGGTGACATCATCCCTAACCCTTTTAGGCTTGTNAATGGGGACTCATCCTTGTAGGTCTTGTGATCGGGACACAACCCCAGGGACACTTAATTCAGCTTTTACTAAAGCTACACAACTCTTTTGTAAATGTTTTTTATAGTGATAACAGACATGTTTTCTGTACTTCTGTGACTCATTGCTTACTTTTACAAAACACGACAAAGTTGTAGTTGAGTATTAGTGAATATGATATATTACTTCCAAATTCAATTAATGTACAATATGGATTTTGTACCAAGTNTTTATTTGAAATCTTTCACAGCTGTTCCCAACACAGGAATGACTAGAAAAGAAAGTTGCCTTTAGCGCCAGTTACAATGGTGTGTATAGCCGGTACACAATAGAGAAGCGAGAAAATAATTATTCACAGTTTGATTCATTACACTAATGAGTGTGATGCCTTTATTCCATCATGTTATCAATTAAAAATGAACAGGTACAATCTAATTAGTCTATGAATCAGAATTAGCACACAGTTTGTGCCTTCAAATCCTAATAAACCTCATTTTTTACTTGTTAAGTAGTTTATTTGGTATTGACCTGTAATTGGTTTATTGTGGTAGCATCAAAACTCTTGACTGATCAGCTATTACTGTCGAGTTATTCTACACTGATAAATGATTCTGCATTTATGTTCTCCTGGGTGTTTTGTAACCTGGAATAGCTATATAATACCACTGAATCTGTGACTTTAAAATGTTTAATATGATTCCTTCAATGGTGGGACAAAATGTAAAACAATGGCCCTTCCCCAACCACTCTATGCCCTGCACAAGTGTTTTCACGATGAACCAAAATTCTCAATAGCCAGGGCTGTAGAACGTCTACTTTTTGCTAAACCCCATGTGCCACATTATATGAACACATCCAGGTTCTTCCTGGGAACATTTCCGATGATGGAGCAAGATAAGTCGGAAAGAAGAGGGAATCTGAATGCAAATGGTACGTCCACATTTGAAGGANCGGATAACCCGCTAGGCAACCTAGTGTGAGCTTGAGGCCCCAGGGCCCACTGTGGCAACCTAGTAGTCAGTTCCCAGTTGCTCAGTCNCCGTCCCCTCTACTTCAGGTGGTGATTACTGATTAGAGAAGAGAACTGAGGGAACGGAGCATGCACAGGAGCCTTGGCCATACTAGAATCAGCTTATCTGCCGACACCATCCAGCTCCTGACCCCTGAACTGAATAGCAGCATAGCTGGAAGTGTGAGGTGCCCAAAGCAGACTGGACCCCTGGAACTGGTGATGGCTGTGCAGAGTCAGAAGTGATCTTACCTATATATCTCCATACGAGTGAAAGAAATGGAATTCCCTCACCTATATGGCAACTGAGATAAGAGCACCTTCTATTATACACTAAGAGCATTGCTGTCCAAGAGAGCCATGTGAAATTTTCTCCTTGCCCCCATAGGATTGTGGGTAATGAATGTCAATATATATTATTTTTCCAAACAATGACTGTTATGAACAGAGCATTGAATAAAAGTAATTCCGTTATTCAACTGCACATACAAAATAATACAGACAGTTATATCTGGGATATAACAAAGCTTCAAGCATTTAAAACTAGCGCCATTAAATGCAACAATATGTCAGTAACTCATCCTCAAATGAATCCAGCCAGACATTAAAGATATTACAAACATTAATAGTATTTTTTATACGAGACCTAACAGTATAGAACAGCTACACAACTTTCAGAGTTTAGTGTTCTATAGATGGGAGTTTCACAGGTTTCAATAAGTTGCAGACTTCTCCAGATCAGTGTCTACATGTGACTGATGATTATGTGTTAAGTATGTGTCTGTCATGAGTGACGGTGTTACCTGGGTTCAAGGCAGCAAAAACAAAGATTGTCTGTCTATGATTTACCACATCAGATGAAGAGAGAATCCGCCATGTGTAATTTACCTCTGATGCTTTCCACATTTTCCTAGCTATCTTGTATCTATATATATATATAT
>JABWIB010002988.1:32262-43320 GCA_016617825.1 Platyplectrum ornatum | reverse complement strand
ATATATATATATATATATATATATATATATATATATATATATATATATAATATAAAAATATTTATTTATTATATTTATTTGTGGTGTGGTGATCTTTTCCTGGCTTTGGAATTAGTAGTTTATTTGTCATCATGAAGAGATATAGGGCTCCTAATCATTTTGTTTATCTTGCTACAAGCACTTCAGCATTTGATGTAGTATTTTGCTTAGTGATGTTCTTATGTAAAAGTAAATTCTGATGACATGAGCTTCGCGGAGTCGCTTGCATTTAGGAATCCCTCCGCACCTTGTTTAACCATCATCGCCCTCTAGTGGTCTCCACAAATCTTATTATAATTGTGATTTGTGCCTATTTCTAAGCTACCTTTTTTGTGTTTTCATTTGCATTTTCAACATTGTACGTTATGTTTCTATATAACACATTTTATGGCATTTCAGGCCATTTATTTATTTGTCTGTTAGCTGTGAATGTGTTTATTCTTTGTTTCATATTGATATAATGCTAAATAAATCGTGGTACAATATGTATTCATAGTCAATGTGTATAAAACTAGAACAGTAGAAATATAAGCTGATTATTAATTAGAACATATTTCATTTTGAAATCCATTTACAATCTCTCAACACTTACTTTCTCACTGTTGGACTTTTGAAAGATGTAACAATTAACCTATGTGCCCATTTATAATACCAGAAAATCGGCCAGCGTATTACATTCAAAGACAGGCTCTGATAGACCCAAATTGCTTAAAACATCAGTGTTTTTCCAGAGATACCCCAGGGAGCCGGTGAAACCATTTAACAGATGAAAGTGCATTTTGAAAAGTCTGACCTTACATGCAATCATAAAATGAATCAAAACAGTTCTCTCCCCCCTTGAAATGTACAGAGCCCATCTGTGTCTAATCCAGTAATTATAGACTGACTTCAATTACCTTTTCAAACTTGGAGCAGCTTGGAGACTCCTCCGTGAACAAACACAGGGTTTTGTCTAGACCTCAATTGACCACAGTCTAAAGCTTGAATTTGTATCTAATTTTATTTATTTCTTTCTTTTCCCTGCAGTTTGATCTCCAGCGCGCCAATGTTTCCCTCTCTCTTCCTTGTCTTACCTTTGGCATTGTCTCTTCACGATCTGTTCTGTTACTTTTGTTTTATGTGCTTTTATTATGCTTTTTTTTTTATAAGATACTGCTATGTGCAATTCATCACTTGTGGTGGGTTCTGTTTTCTATTTTCAATAAGTTTAAATTTGATGTTTTTAGGTAAATGAACGCTGAAAGCTTCATGGATTTCAAGAAGATAGGTCTACATCTGCTATGCTGTTCATATGTATTCATTAATTTAGCTTTAGCTATATGGGCCAGATTCAGCTTTTCACTCTCATGACTTACATTCATGAGTTACACTCTCATGGGCAAAACCATGTTGAATTGCAGGGGAGGTAAATTTAGTTAGTTGCAATCAGCATAACAAGTGACAGCTGATGTTTCATAGTCCTAGTCTAATAACAGTGTAACAGTAACGCTGGTCAGTATCTGTGTGTAACATGCAACAATAAAGTATTCTCCCTGCATGCAAACACTGACATTCATTTTACCTCCCCTGCAATTCAACATGGTTTTACCCATGAGAGTGTAACTGATGAATGTAAGTCATGAGAGTGAAAAGCTGAATCTGGCCCTGTTTCACTGGCCCTGTTTTCACCTCCATTTATTCCCATTTTTGTTCTCCACCTTTATATTGTGGGCCAGTCCTGTTTTCCAGAAACGAGATGGGCAGAAACTGGTAAATTGGGGACATGTGTGGAGATTCTGGTCAGCAGAGCAATAGCTCTAATAGCTGTCAATAGAGCCGATCCCTTCTGCTAACCCTAATATTAATAGTCCAGATGCTCCCTAACCGTTCACAAAGTGTGCTCCACCTATATTCAGAATTAGGGGCGTCTTTAGGAACAGAGTTTAATTATCACGGGCAGGTAAGTGGTTCCACAGGGAGGTCCCAGGCGTTTCATTGAACTAATGAAGATGGACTGTCCAAAGCAATTCAAGTATCTCATTTCACCGAAGTCCTTATAAGAATTGATTAAAACTAATTGATGCCATTGCCGTGAATCAGAGGATTTGGCAAGGTGGATGAACAATATGTACCTGTATGTAATGGTGCGTGGTCTCAAATGTACAGATACATAAATATATAAAATATACGACACAGATAACTGGGAAATACAACATTTACAAACATTACAGAAGCAAGCTGGTTTGGGCGGGTTGTCATACTGCACATAACCTATAAATATATATTCTGACATTCCTTACATGCTTCTTCATTCTGATGCTACTTATTGTGTAGACATCATACTGTAACGACATCCTTGTGGTTACCATGTCTGGATAGAGACCGGTCCCCTGAAGAAGCACATGGGCTCCCTTCATTTTCCAACCCTGGGGGCCGGAGCGGCAACGTTTCAAAGTGGCCACAAACGTACCCTAAGGTAGGTAAAATGGGGGCACTGAGAATGAGGGCGTACCGTTGTTTCCTTACTTTATGGACCTTGTTTTACAGAAGATATTCATTTCTTTGTAGAAACCTTTTGTTTTATAGCATTTAGCTGCATCTCTATCAGTCTTCCTTCCTTGAGCACTTTTCTTATTCTGTGGATAATGGCTGCACTATTCCAGTATGTCTTCCTTTTGCTAAGATTAAATTCAGTAGGGCAAAATCTGGTTCCCATAGCTTCTCTGAACAAGCAATAGGGTGAATCTAATACAGGGCTCGAAGTGGGGGGGTATACGGGGGTATGACATACCGGCACTTTTCCCACTGTTGTAATGGAAAAATTTAAAATCCCCATTGACTTCCATTATTTTCTGCGTTTCCATACCCCCACTTCTAAATTTCCACTTCGAACACTGATCTAATAACTTCAATAATGAAGCTTTGATGATGATGATATGGAGGCTGCAGTCCTTTTTCTAGATATTTTTCATGTGTTTAGAGCCTACCTCATATTCAAAGTCTGAGTAGTAGTAGTAGTAGTATAGTATAGCTGATTGTGTGTTAGTGAACTGTCTTGTAGTTTTTTTTTTGTCTTTTTCTTTTCTTCTAATATAGTCCATAAGTTATCAAGTCCCTCATCAGATGGGTCTTATGTTACAATATGCAAGTCACAAGGAAGGTTTCACAGATTTTAGCCCAAGCAGCCGATGTCACTAAGATGAGTGTGGACACTTTTCAGGCTGTGTAGGTACACAGCGCTTTATTTAGTGAGCAGAGATGCTTTAGAAAGTCTCTCAGAGCTCTCTTTTACTATACTTTGCACTCTCCCTTCTATGTACCTTTCACATGTAAAACCCCTAGTCAGGAAGCATGTGTCTGGCAGGGATACTCGTTTTCTGCCCATAAATATTTGGGAAGGAGATAATGGTTTGTAAGAAAATACCTTTGTAGATATGTAAATAGTTATTTTTGTTCCTAAGTAAAATGACTGCTATTTTCTATTCTTTGTTCAGTTTCCATTGATTTGTTAGTGAAACATTACTGTTCATTACGGGTTATGTCATTGTTTACTCATTGTCCTTCTTCTTTGTACCCATTAAGTGTTTTGCATTTGATGCAAACCAATACATCGCTCATGTCTGACTCCATATAATCCTGCAATTATTCTGACTTTAAATACGACGTCTTGAGTAAAACGTTGGTAATCCCCAGAATTAGGTAAAAGTCTCTGTGTATCGCACCGGAGGATTGTTTAAGGGCACAGCACAGTGTTCCATGGTATGTCGCTGAATGTGAAAATATTGCCTATTATGTCTGGACAATTGAATTCCATTATTATGTCTTCAAAAGTCTCCAGTTACATATTATCCTTAAACCCAAATTATCAGACTCCCAGCTCTCATCAAAGGGGAAAATTAAACCGATTGGGCATGTAATGACTGCACTGACATTTGTGTAATAAAGCTAAATAAAACTGCTCCTGGCTATGAATTTTGTCAATTTGATCATTTCATATGAAAGCTCTGAGAGCAATAGACCTTTTCATTATAATGATGCATGAGTCATTTTCCCTTCCTGCTCATCTCGGTTTTTATTTATCATTATTATTCATTCATATAACTCTCCTGTTCACTGTTCAATATGTTCTTTTATTTCCTCCCAAAAGTGTTTTTTTTTTTTTTTTTTTAATCTCTCGATATTCTGAACTTTATTCTTAACCTTTTTAAATGTTGCCAAAGATAAACCGGTTCAAATGGTTTTAATTAATTTTAATTAGTCTTATTTTTCAAAGGGAATATTTTTAGTACCTGGAAAGATTTTAATCATAACCATTAATAGACATGAAAACATATTACGTTTATTTTCTATTTTATTAATCCAATCAGACTGAGTATATTCACGTTGTCGCCATAGTTCACCTTTACAATCTTCTTAATATAATCAGCTCATTGCAAATTGAAAGGCAGAGTTGTGATACAGTGTACAGTGTCTGCTACTATACTATCTAATACCACATTCAGATTATCACCAAACACCTGGGAATTTCCTGAAAATCCTGGGTATTTGGTGGTAATGTGAACACCACCATTTTTAACACCCGTATAAAAACAAGTTTTATTCCTGGATAGGACCCGGGTCTCCCGTAGTCTGAATGGGCAGACTACTATATTTTCTACTATTGGAAAACAATAATTCAAACTAAAATAAACTAAATCCCGGATCCGTGGAGCAGTCTGAACGGTTCCATTGGACCTCTGGAGAATCACCAGGGCAAAAACCCAGCTTCAAAAAGTAATCTGTTATGTGTTATTACAGTATTACAAGCCACTTACCAAAATCAGAAACCTTAAGTTAGAGTTTCATGTCTCTCCCATGCAAGGGAATAGCAGTGGTATCATTGCTCCAATGCATGGGTGGCCACAATCCTGCATGTCCAAGCCCAGGAAATGGGATCATTGAAACCAGTCCTTTATTAGTACATCATACTACAATACTTTTCCATTGCGAATGGTTAATTCACTTTGTGATGATTCTAAAAATTATTATGTACAAGGGGATAGGCACAACTTTTATTATAGTGTGTAGTAGTGTGTAGTAGTGTGTTACTGCATTGCCTCTGGGGACCATTCCAGAAATAAAGCAAAATAGTATTAATATAACAAACCTCAGCTCATAAGGTTACAGTATAGTTTAATGGACTGGTTCATTCACAATTCAAGGAGAAGATTAGTATAAAGTCTGATATTAGGATTTTAGTTACATTTGTATTATTTTTGTGTTTACGCTATTACTAAGGATTATTTATTTTATGGCGTTTTGGTGCTTTGTATAAAAACAATTTGAAAAAGAATATTATTATTATTATTATTTAGTGCATGCCAGTGCAGTAGATAAGTAAAAATGTGAGCCCACTTTTGTTGAATATTTATACATTTGGACCGATCTTGGTCCTCCAGTATATATATTTTGAGACTGTAGGGGAAGCAAGGGGTGACTGATATGGCCCTCCTCCGGTATACTGGGTCTTCTCACGCTCAAATAAAGAAGAAAAATGACAGTCCTAATGTTCTGCATACTACAGTACAAAGACCTTGAATCGAGGTAGATTCTCTGTCTGCCCAGAATATGGCCATAGCCCGACTGGAGTGGACTTAATTCCCAAAGAATGGACGTTCTCGAACCTGTACCTGCGGAATGTATGATATAATATGTCTACCTATGGGGAACTTAGTATCTGGACCACCCTTGGTTTTCTTTCTGGAATTACAAAAAGCTGTTTAGCGTGAGACCACTTATTCTACATCGCCCACGTTCATAGAGGTGACTGCTTGGGACATTCCCTACTAAATTCAAATGCAATGGAGCAATAGGTCTGTCTGTTTTTGTTTTTCAGGTAGTTGGGTTTCTGTCTTCAAGCAATATGGGAATCCAGGTTTCTGAACCATGGCGATTTCCACAGCCAGGCCTTGAACCTGGGCAGTGTGACATACTTTGACATGTCTCAGCAGCTTTGGAAACACTGGAAGTGGCAATGGTTTATCACAGACATGTTTAGTACTTGGGCTAACAATGCCTGGAGCTGCTAGAATGAAAGGATTGCTGTTACCTCTTCCATGGTGATATTTGTGATATAAGAAGTGTTCCTGTGGATAATGGATCTGTGCTGCAGAATCTGGACGCTCTTGTATCTCCTGTAGGATTTTGGCTTTCATGTACGCTGCCACCAACAAATCTCCTTTGTTATGCTCTTCAACCCTAGTTCATTGAATAACGGGTCCTGCAGCCGCTCATTCTGGATGTTAAGTGTCTTATCCACAAGCATCAATAAATGTCCTCTAGATCTGGGCTAAATGAGACACAATAGTTGTTCTGTCACACAGCGGTTGTGGTTTTGTTATGGACTTCTGGTTATGTATCTACTTTGAAATGTTAATTCTTGAAACCACTGGTTCCTCTTTTGCGGAAAGCCCACGACTTCATCCTTGTACACGATCATCCATATCAAATACTAAGCTTCATAGAATAATTGAGCTCTGATGTAATGTCGTCCTGTGCATTGGATGTTTATTAGCACCTACATCGCTTTATACCCATTACGACTAATACTAATAAGTGGTTAGAAAAAGATGAATGTGTCCTTGCTGGTTCGTGTTTCTTTCCCTGTTGTAAAGGAAATGACTCCGCTTCTTGGCCTTTCTCTTGGAATTTCTCCTTTTTTCCTTTTTATCCTGCGCATTCACCAGAGATGTGAAGTCTGGTCAGCGGCTCAGTGACGGGCGAGAGGTGCGGGAACGATGACATTATAATTGCTGCAATGTCATTCCGCTCCCCGTCTCGTATGGCTTGTGTTTCCACATACCAGGGAAAAGTCTCGTCATTTATAACCACATTCTTATCCTACATTATCATCGTAAACCCGGCTGTTCATGAAGCACTGTAATAGCATTGGTTGCCTTTTAGTTGCTCTACACATAGGTTTATGTTTACATTGTTCTGTATTGTTAAATACCGGAGACTGGAGCTTTCCATGCTGTGATCTAAGTTGTGCAGCTGTACACTATGCGTCACGCTGGAAGTATGAGCAACCTGTGTGTTGTCTATTAACCAATTGGACTTAGAAACTTGTGACATTAATGTCATGTGATCCAGATCCTAATTGAGTTGGCTGCTTATGGTGTATTATGGGCAGAGGAAATAATTAGAGAATTATCCAAAATTAAATATTATCTTGTTATATGCTGGGGGCACCAAGGCAGACAATGGACAGATTGGGAGGACCAGCATTGATTTATGGGTAATCATGATATATGGCTTCTGCCTTGTCATGGTTGTCATTAGATAATCTGTACACACCGGGGCATCTGGTGCAGTGACTGCTCAGTCCACCCTACCCTTAGTGGATATTTAGATTCTCATTAAAAGAACCTTTATCCAGACTTTTATTCTCAGATCCTTTAATACGTGTTGCTTACGGGGGCTACATAGAAAAAGGACAGATCCAGACTTCAGAATGCTTTCCATCCGATCGCAGCCTGTCCCATACAACTGAGTGCTCATAACTTCTGCACATCAATACTTAGTATTAATTAGTGAAAAGATGCAAATTTTGTCTACCGTAATANACAGGGAAGAGCAAGCGAATTGATACGGGCATTAAGCAGCCAATCCAATCTCTGTGAAGTTGGGGAAAAGCTGGTCGGGACCTTTCCCCGTCTATTACGGTACCTGACGCTTGCCCCTTAGTACCCACAGCTCTATGAGCCGCATGGGAAAAAAAGGAGCATTTTGCTTACGGAGAGTAAAAACAATTGATTCGGCCTCTAATGGTCTCTCTTTAATGCTGATCCTGAGATATTAAACCAATGCACTGTTCATTCTACGCACATGACCCTTCGGAGGGGATCCGGTTAGTGGTGAAGTCTCGTGATTTCCAGCATTTTCCTCATTGTATAATAAAATAAACAATGTTACGCTGCCCTGATGTGTAGTGATAAGCTCTTTGTGATTCTCTGGTAATTGAATTCTCCCATGTGGTCTCATATTCAGGGTTTGTGGCTGCTTTGATAACTTTGGGCGTCTCTGTAATTGTAACACCATGACATGCAAAATTGTTGTAGTTCCTTCATTTTTCTTCTCAATAGTTTAAACATTTAACAATTAAGTCACAAAATCCTAATCTGCCACGACTAACTAACTGAATTGGATGCGTTTGTGGAACAAAGCTGCTCATGTGGGCTGTATATGCGAAGCCACACATGAGCTACTAATAGGCATGTAGGTGCATAAGATGAAATCAGAAGGACAAGAATATGGGGGCTTAATTCAATGAATACGTTGTAAGGAGTCATGGGAATAGATGGATTGTAGACACTGTTCTGTGGACAGGTGAATGGGATGTGTATATTCAATTGGTTGAGGTATAAGCAGGGAATGACTTTCTTCCTACAGTGCAGGCACATAACTCTGTGGAGGACCTACATAGTGTTATGTGCCGCCCAACAGGTAACAGTGCGGGGTCCTGACTATTGGGATTCCTGAACTGATATTGTATGTGTAACACTGCCTTAGGGTGTTTTTTTTTTTTGTGTAGCTGCCTTCATAGACCTTCAATGAGTATTTGCTCGGGTTAGACTAGACTCAGTTGTTGAGTGTAACTATGGTGTGGGAGATCGGCATGGTAGGGAACATGTGGGCCCTTCTCACATCATCAACCAAATGATAAAACTCTATAGTGTGTAGAAACCTCCCTAATCTACAAGATAGAGGAGCGTCTGTTCCTTTAAGGTGCCTATCAACCGCGAAGTATCATTCTTCACCCCCACAAGGAGGGCCTATCTATCCCTTCCTATACTACCAAAAAGAAGTGTTCAGTCTCTCAGAGACACAATCCCATACAGTCATAAGTAAAGTGCAAGTGTGGAAAATAAAAATGAATTAAATGAATTTACTGTTTAGAAATAGATAATAAATATATCTTAAAAGAAAAACACTTCCCATCGCTTACTGTTCTGCAACCCCCACTTGAGCGCTCCTCTATCTTCCTACACAGCCTCCACCGGTATCTCCTCCAGGAGGTCCAGGACAACCCCTTGCCACATGGAAGGCTATTCGTAAATAACTGGGGCTAAAACACAACCTGTCTCTCTTTCTCCCTTTTCTGCAGAATCCCTCCTTTCAGAACGGTGTTGCTGTCTATCCTTTCCATACCTTGACCTCCCCTAATCTGTCTTTCATGGTGTTCCCCCAATTAGGCTTCTGCCTTTCTGTCTTCCACATCGGTGAGAAGTTTAGCCTCCCTTCTACCCATATCCTGGCTGTTCACCAACCTCCATTACACTCTGACAGTCGCCTCTGACTTAGACGATGATTGACATAATGACTTTCTCAACCTCCTACTCTACAAGGCGCCATCTCTAGACACTCCGTAATGTTCAGGCATAAACTCGACCACTCTACGGTGGTGGTTGGTCTGTCCCAATGGTTACCGTTTTTCCAGAGGTCACATTTGATACTGTATTGGATGCTTTGGCCTAATCATTTACCACTCTTGTGTATAATNCCTAGATACGTCTCCCCTAATAGTCTATTCGTTTGAGGTGACCATTCTTGCCCTAAATGTGTCCTGCCTCAAGCCTCTCTGTACCATTGTCTATGGGACTGTGCCTTCATCAGACGTTTTTGGAACCAATTCCTTCTGTTTGCCCCACAATTCCACGACTCTCTCCCTCATCTTGGTGCCAAATGGGCTATTCTGGATATTTTGGATTCCTCCGTACGGCTTCCACTTCAAACCCGCCGCTGGAAAAATGCATTTTACAACGTTGGATCGAGCCCCATCCCCCCCAATCTGGACTTATTCAAAACCAGAATGTTTTTTCTGTTCCACATGGAATGGTTGGAGGCTTCATTAAGTAAGGTAAAAAAAAAAAAAAAAAAAATTATATATATCTCTCTATATCTAAATCTGTACTACTATTAGACCTACTGAAATCAATAAGACCTAGCAGGATGCATTTATCTTTCCTTGAGAATCCTGATCATGTAAATAAGGATCAGCGTTCTTTCATATGCTTCTATTAATAATGTTGTGCTTTGTGTTTATTCTGCTTTTACATGATGACCCGGTTTACACTGAACAATCAAAGCACAGATTAACCACCCACCCCGTGCATATAACCTCTCCCCTCCATCCCTCCCACATTAGTGCGGGGAGAAATAATTCACTCAGGATAAGTGATAGCAATCAGTGGTATGTACTTAATTAGCTGCGGTATGTATTAGATACTGTATCTCATTCTCATATTTCAAGCATAAATTAAGAAGGAAGCATGCCTCCCTCATAGATCTCTCATTACCAGGCTTTGCACCCTGTACCTAATGCAGTTTGGGTGTGGGGAACATTTCTGCTATTTACAAGATAATAATTGTGTCTCCACTGGAGAACATCCATTAGAATGGTCTGGTAGCGTCTTTCCCAGTGAAGTGCCAGGCAGCATCATGATCTAGTGGCTTTTATTATACATTTCTACACTTACTCTTTTATTATAATTGACATGTAGACTGTAATAGCACATGTATAAAGTTTTAGCCAAGCCACAGCTTTTTTGCTGTGAGTGTGTGTCTGTGGCGATCATACCTATTCTTCATATCACATTGGTCAAACCGTATGTGCAGTTGTCTTGTTACATTTTTATTGCTCTTTGTATTGGACTTTATTCTGAATTTGATTACACTGCTGGTCAGGTCTAGAGTGTTGCGTTCTGCTGTCAAGTGCCATGAGTGCACTTCCCTTGTACATGTGGAGGTAAATACCTCTTATAATCTATAGTACATATACATTGGAGAGAGAACCATATCTAGTGTTCTTTACCTTTTACCTTAAGGCAGTGGTTCCCAAACTGTGTGCCGTGTCTCCCTGGGGTGCTGCGACACTCTCATTGGGGTGCCGCGACGCTCTCATTGGGGTGCCGTGGAATATTTTTTCTGATATGGTGCAACATTGCTAGTGTCACTTAGAAACACAATTTTACATCTTGTTTAGGAGCAACACAAGATTTG
>JABWIB010002987.1:19597-30659 GCA_016617825.1 Platyplectrum ornatum | reverse complement strand
GACACTGGGTTCAGTCCCTTTCTCGGTCACCAGGAGCATTCAATCTACCCCCTGAACCCCTGAAGGCCAGATTCTCTGCGGTGCTAGGGCGGAGACAAATCTCTCACTGGTACCNGTTCCTGCAACAGCTCCGGACCCCGGAGAAATCCNGATCCCAACTGNCCTGGGAGTTGGACCTTGGCACATCCTTTACCCCTGAGCAATGGGAGAAGATCTATAACACTTCGTTTAAGCTGTCTAAATGTATCAACCATACTGAAATGCATATCAAGTTGTTGCACAAGCTGTACTTTACCCCAGCTCATGTCTTCTGGGACTGTCCTGCCATTCAGACCCTTTGGCGAGATGTTTTTAACTTAGCGAACCAAGTCCTACACCTCTCTCTGAGCCCCGCACCAGACCTCGCCTTATTACATGTCTTTCCCCCTGAGATACCTGCCTCCTCACGATATGTCCTGGGCCACTTCTTTATTGCTACTCGGGCTGCGCTCGCCCAGAAGTGGAAAAGTGCAGACCCTCCTACTTTACACAGGTGGTCTCCAAAGTCCACTCTAATTTCCTTATGGAAACCGAAGGTGCCCCATACTCTACCTCATCCTCCTCTCCCCTTGTCAAATGGTTTGCCTGGCATGAGTATGTATGTTCGCCTTTAGGCGGGTCCTTGATCTCTGACTCGCTTGATACTAACTGGTTGAGCGACCGTCCTGTTAGTGGGATCTCTGCGCCTCCTCTACCATTAGGCTATGATATCTGTATCTATGTTTATATACTCCTTACCACATTTGCACTGTTTACGCTATGTTGTTTCGCTGTTGCTTGTCCCTTTACCCCCTCCCCTCCCCTTCCCCTCTTTTATTTCTGTATCCCCATATTTTGAAACCTTCAATAAACACTATTGAAAAAAAAAAGGAAATATAAAAAATACAATTTACATAATGTTACAATTAAAAAAAATAAAAAAGCCCAGGATATTAATTAGTGTTTGCTAGTCCAATTTAGTTCTATCTAGTAGTCAGTAACTATAATAAAAACCCACAAAGAGCTGACAGAATATTGGTCCCAAAGTAATGTATGTAATCTATGACAGAGATTTAGGGGTATATTTACTAAGCGATGAGATTTCATTGAGATTGGAAAGTCGGGGTGTTGTCCATAGCAACCAATCAGATTTAAGCTCTCAGTTTCATTTTACACACTGTATGTGTGTAATGTGAACTCAAATCTGATTGGTTGCTGTGGGCAACAACCCCACTTTCAATCTCACTGCAATCCATTGTTTGTAAATATACCCCTTAGCCTGTATCAGCAAGTAATATAGTATTATTCAGTTAATTTTAATATGGCTGAAAGCTATAAAAGGAACCATGGGATAAAGTAATATTGAGGTCAATAGGGCGACCGAGTTATAGGTAGAACAGGAGCTAGACATATACTAAGGCATGAGATAGACTAACAGCCGTGGCAGCGAACGTTTGGACGTGCATTTCATTTCATTACATTTTCTTTGTCAAGAATGCAAGGTTCTATGCCGATGTAGGTTTATATAGGCTCTAAGAAGGTGCCAGGAAACAAAAAGAGACTGGAAGCACAAGAAGCTAGAGGCAGGAGAGTAAATAAATTATTAGAAAGACAATTGGGAGCATGGTGGATTGCCCGGTACACAGGAAAAGGGTTGCCAATGGCAGGAAGAGAACTGTATTGGAAGGGGTAATCTTTACACTTGTTAGAAGACAAACGCAGTATGTATGTTGTCACCGGCGAGTGATGGCATGACTGACAGGAGAGGAGGGACCAATGCTTCCGACAAGGACCGATGTAAGAAGCTCACGTCTGCACAAGCAGTGTCGACAATGTTATATGTTATAACAATGGTTTAAGTTAAAATTTAGCAGTGGCAGTATGGAAAATAATAGAAGATTTATAGTATTTTAGTTAAAACAGTGGTAGAATTGCTAGTATGGCATACCCCCGTACACCGCCACTTTGAGCCCTGTGTTATACATATTATATTCCATTGCCTTTGTGTTCCTGTCATCTGTCCAACAATGCTATTGTATACCTGTTATATCCCTTCCATTGCCATAATGGTTTCCTGTTATCTGAGTTTTTATTGTGTCTCACACTGAGGGCCAATGTCCTATGAGTTCTTCAAATTTCAGTAAAAGTTCACATAGAGCAGTTATGAATCCAGTATGCTCCTTTAAGTGCCACAAGGGTTTTTGTTCTTAAACTTCGCCTTTCCCCACATGGATTCCACTGAGAGAATGTGGAAACCTGTCTTCGGATTTATAAAGTTCACTGAATGATATACCAGCAAAAGGAAATAGCCTTTATCTAATAGTCTGCTGTACTCTCACCATTTTTAATATATTATCATAGTACTAAATAAAAATGTGGCTGTTGAGTTTCTTGGCAAATTCATGCCATAAACTATTCATATACATATTTTTCTGTATTTTTGTAGTGACTTTCACATAGTAAGTAAGACAATATTTTCAAACACATGAGGAAGTTTATGAATGATTAACTGGTCCATTATACTACTCATGTTGAGATGTACAGTTCAGCAGTACTCAGTGTTATATTTAAACCAGGGAACTACAGCGCTACCATATACAGTAACAGCAACCAATTTAATTTAACACAGTCAACTTCTGCATCAATATTGATATGCTAATTTGCAGTGAGACATTAATCAAACAGGTAGTTAATATAAGTAAGTAAATATTAACCACATAGATTACTGATCTGACTTCTTTGTCAACCTATTCTACGAAGATTGTGTCAAGCATTTACTTTTGTGGAATAAAATTGATACATTAGGTTTATCATTCATTATACATTAGGTTTATCATCATGGGTAAAACCATGTAGAATTGCAGGGGAGGGGTAAAATTAATGTTAGTGTTTACATGCAGGGAGAATACTTTATTATTGCATTTTGCACACAGATACTGACCAGCGTTACTGTTACACTGTTATTAGACTTGGGCTGGAAACATCATCTCTCACCTGTAATACTTATTGCAATTAATTCAGTATGTCTCCCCTTCAATTCAACATGGTTTTGCCCACTCTTGAAAAATCTTTTGATTGGAACAATTTATCTTATAGTATATGCCCAGCTTAAGTCATGAGTGTGAAGCTGGCCATACAGTATGAGATAAATCATAAATCTGACGATTGAATGAAAAATGAACAAATTTTTTTTCAGGAATTGGAAGCTGCCATACACTGTACAATAATGGTATGGTAAAAAAAATAATAAAAATAATAATAATAATAATAATAATAATAAAAANAAAAAATTATAAATATATATATATATATAAATATAAATATAAATATAAATATATATATATATATACTGAATGATTTTTTTTACCTAAAAAACAATTTAAGTTTGTGCAGACCAAAAGATCGTTTGAAAAAATTGTTCCCATACACATATTTTTTTAAAAATCATCCAATTTTTTAAAAATCTTTAATTGGAATGTAAATCTGAATCTGGGATGGTATATGCCGGTATGGCATACCGGCACTTCTCCCGCGAAGCCACGCCCCCTTTTCTGAGCTCCGTCCCCTCAGCACTGGAGGGGGGAATGTTAGATAAAAAAAAATTGCATGTCCGGAGGGGGCGGGGCTTATGTAAGGGGCGGGGCTTAGCGCCATACCGGCACTATAGAATCCCCACTTCGAGCCCTGATCTACAATATAAAAGACCTAATTTGTTCTTACAGTAAAAAATGTCAGCAATATCAGCAGAAATTATTTGAGAATCCCCTTGTTGTGGTTGCAGTCAGGGCCGGCGCTAGGTCTGTGGGCGCCCTAGGCAGACCTAGCACCGCGCCCCCTGTCGGCAAATGACGCCGCGTCGTGACGTCATTACGTCACATCACTTTAAAACCACTAAGGAGGGCGACGGATTAGTGCCACCCACCCTCCCGGTTATTATTTTTTGTTTGTTTGTTTTTTTATATTTGATTCACAGTTTTTTTCCCCCTCCGTTGGCGCCGCGCTCAGCCGGTCGCCCTAGGCGCCCGCCTGAGTTCGCCTAATGGGCGCGCCGGCCCTGGTTGCAGTTCATCCACTTCATATTATAGATTATTTATTTCTTATTAGATAATTAAGAAATACTTTTTAAAAAGTCTAGGAAATCTAAACATTTGGGCGTTGTTGTACAATAAATACATGTGTGCAACATATTCTATTTTAAACATTTAAAAAACATTTTTATATTTCCCTCCTTTTTTTCCTGGAAATATCTTGCTGTATGTTTCATTTCATCCATACAATTATTTAGGATTTGTGAATTTAGCATTTTCTAAAGTCAATACTGCATCTCTATCTAAACAGAAGAGAAAAATTTGTAACTTTCCATCAGAAAGGATTTTTTTTCCAGATTCTCTGGTGCAAAACAAAAGGCAAAGGTAGAGCAAACAATTAAGTCTTTGTATGCAGTAGAGGTACCATCACATCATTTCAGAGAATTACATTAAAAAGAATATAATTGAATGGGAGAAGGAATAAAGGTTATAAAGCATTAACCATTAAATATATATATTTTTTATATATATGTATTCTAAATAGTGTTAAACATTAATTACTTTAGTATAAGTTATTTAGTTAATTAATTAGTTAATTATTTATTTAGTAAAGACCAGTTTCACACATAACATTAGAAAAAATTGTATAAAGTCCAGACTTTTATAGGCTTACTGACTCCTTTCATTAACTTTAACTCTTACCTTTAAATCAAATATCTAAATCTAGCTACAAACAGTAGCGTGCTATTGTCTAAATTCCTACTGCAAGGGAACTTTCGTGCAAAATCAAGAATGTAACTGGTTGCACCGTCATTTCGGTGGCCTATAATTTTTGAAGGCTTCCATGATTGATATCAGCGCTGCATAAGGACAGATGTAAATGTTGTTACTCTTTATTTATCTCATACCATACAGTCTTTATGAATTGGACCAGACAATCTGTATTGCATCTAGAAGTTACTGGAAGTGGTTGGTTAGTGTATAGCAGTGTCTGATGTGCTTTTTTTGAGACTTCCATCTTACAACTTAAAGTGAGTACAAGTACAGTGCTCTTCTCTTTGGACCACTAGGCCAGATCCTGAGCTTCTCTATGGTTGCTGCATCTAAGCACCAGTGTGTCCGAGGAAAGCAATTGTGTAATTTTTATACCCCCCCCCCCAACAAGCTTATATTAAGTCTGCTTTATTGCTCACAACAACAATCAGATTGTAGCTTTCACATTGCTATTACATACTAGAGAATGCCAGCTATATTCTTCTTGATTGCTATAGGCATCTCCATATATGCATTGCAAAAGTTTAGTAAATCTAGTTCAGGATCTTGAAATTTGTAAGTCTGAATCTGTCTACTGCCTTCAGCTTTCACCAATCATTATATTTAATCTTCAGTATATTTTCTGCAGTGCATGATTTACAGCTGGAATCTAAAATGTACGTAATAATATTTTATTACAAACCTCAGAGATCACTTGGCCAATATGAAACATGTTCTGACGAATAACTCTGCCCATTTAGTTTGAATTATATTTGCACGATTTCTATAACAAGGGCTTTTCACATCTTTTATAGGTGTGGTCATCACCAGAAATATTTGAGGTTTCATTTGCCTGCTGAATATCAAGAGTGCTCAGTTTTGGCTTGAATGGAATGCAAACAAAAGGATCTTTAGTTTTGTGTGACAGTCATACATGGGTGTGTGATTTGAACACTGGTCATATGGCAGTACATAGACTTGCACATGTTACGCTCCTTGCCCTACAGCTCACCTGAGTCATAGGATTAACAAAGAAAAACAACATCATCTTTGCCACTAGATCAATACCAGAGAGTCAATGAAAGTTTAACTACACTTTCAGTTCTATTTAGTACAAACAATATGAAAACAACTGTACGTGGAACATTGCTTATTAAAGCTTTAAGATGTCTACGCTATCAAAGAGGAAAACAGGTGGAAACGCACACATTATCAAAACCATGTGGTAGGGGAGGTACATGCAACTTGTTTCCAACAGTATTAGAGTTGAAAAATAAGTTTTATGTCAGTTTATAAACACCTAATTTGATTCTTTACAGAATTATAACATTTTTTTTTACCTTTTTTGCTGGATTTCTGTTTATGTATATACAAAAAGAAAAAAAAGAAAAAACTACATAAGAGAACGCACAGCAGCGCTGTAAAATATGGGGTGCAGCACGATGATACCAAACTAGAATATACACAACATAGAAAAAGTCCTAGATCATGTAAGATACATGACCCCAGACAGGAATAGGTACCTTGATATCGGCGCACACACTATTACATTATCCAAACCAATCCAAATGATTTTGAAAAGGTAACATGGTTTATATCAAGATTTGCGCAAAAAAGAAGTTCAGCACAACCACAACAGTATAGTATATTGCATAATCAATGATAATTATATATGTCATAGGTATACAGTATTTGATCAGTATGTGATCAAGCCATGTAATATTCTAAGGCGAAACGCGCGTCAGGTGGTCCCTGTCCATGGAGGGGTGATGTAATCAACCTTTGTGTTGCACCACATTGGTTATGTAGAATATTAAATATAATTGCTAACTGCACAGGTACTATGCTACTTTAGATCTTCTATTATTATTACTCTCCGTTTACATATACTGCCTTTATATTGCCCTTATATAATATATTTATATCACCTAAATTTAGGGCCAGATACGGGCCCCAGAACCCCTTTAATCACATAGGGAGGGTTAGATACTGGCCCCGGAACGGGGTGAACAATACACCGTGAGGTGATTAGAATCTAAATAGGGCAGTTATATATCCAATATTTATAGCATAGTAACTATTACAACCTTAGTGCAGATTAGCATATTTATTCCACATACTTCATTCCCCNCTTGCTGTTTGTTTTTTAACTTTGTGGATATTTGTGTTTGCCTTCTTTTTGGTTTTCCCTTTTTTTCTGTTTTAGTGGGATTAAATAAATTACTGTTTTTTAACATATGTACTGTAAATACAAAATATATTTATATATTGGTGTTTCCTTGGCTATATACGCAGGTATACACTGTATGTATCTATGATATTTTGGACTAGATTGTTGTGGTCATACCTATGACATATATGATTACCGATTATGCAATATATTATACTGCTGTGGATGTGCTGAACTTCTTTTTGTGCAAATCTTGATATAAACCGTGTTCACCTTATCAAAATCACTTGGATTGGTATGGATAATGTAATAGTGTAAATAAAATACTGTATACCTATGACATATATTATCATTGATTATGCAATATATTATACTGTTGTGGTTGTGCTGAACTTCTTTTTTGCGCAAATCTTGATATAAACCATGTTTACCTTTTCAAAATCATTTGGATTGGTTTGGATAATGTAATAGTGTGTGCGCCGATATCAAGGTACCTATTCCTGTCTGGGGTCATATATCTTACATGATCTAGGACTTTTTCTATGTTGTGTTTATGTATATACTAAAGTTTTCCATCATGTTTTGGATTTTGTTTGCTGTTTATACACCCTCATTGACATTTGTTATGTAAAACTTGAAATCAATAAAAGAAAAGTAATGTTTTCTCTTTTGAAGTATACATACTTTCATTATCGGCTGTGGCTGTTTTGATAGTTAACATAACCTATTCAAAATGTAAAAAAATTATCAGGGGTAATTAAGATATACCAGCCAGGAGTAAAAGCTATTGCTGTTATGTAAAGGCAAGATGTAGGATTTTCTTGGCTGCATACCAACGAGATTTTAAAACAATTCTGTTTGTTGAAAATCTGTTTGAAATGTATTATCAGTAGGCGGTTGTGAAATAATTCCAAAGTCATTACCTGTTCCTTGAAACATTCTTTAGACAATCTTTGGCGAGTGGAGGTAAGGAGGGGACAATTTATTAATGTATTTACCAAGTGCTTTAGACATTTCTGATTAGGAGGAATTCTATGTATGTGACAACAAATTCCAAAATTGTATAAGTGCTTGATGGACTGGGCCAGTGGGCATAATATGGTACCCGCTGAAGATGGTTTAAGTATTATGCCGAATTCCAGATGGAAAAACAGGTTCTTATTAAAAAAAATAGACTTCTACAGCTTTTCTACAGCTGTTGCCGTTCCATGCCTCCTACCCACTTTTGAATCCAGCTACTGCATCCCTCATGCAGCTGCTCTTGTTTCTCCGCAAGCATTGTGCTTGCAAGTTCAAGCTGATCCGAGGTGGTAAGCTGTTGCTGGGCATCTTATGCTCCTCCTGCGACCCCTAGACTGCTGGATGGTGATGGGGATTTTCTCCCAGGGGAGCTGGGTTGGTACCCTCTGCTCAGCCTTCCTGCTGTCTGGTATGGCCTCCGTCCTCCTCGCTAGCAGGATCTCTGTTCATAGCTGAAGACTGGAGGATGAGTCGTTGCTGTGCTGGTGTGCCCTGGATTTGCCATCTTCCACTTATATTTTGCCACTATTTTCCCTCCTTGGATCTCTGGGGCTGCAGTGGAAATTAGTGATCTCTGGCTGTCAGGGATGGTTGATGAGGGGCCTCAGCTCTCCTGCTCCTGAGGCCATTATTTGCTATTTTTTGCAAGAGCAACTACCTAGTGTTGTCTGAGCCCCTTCACCCTGCTCTTTTGTGCCACAGTCTGCCTCTGGAATACACTGTGGCTGTCTGATCCCTAACCCCATCACACAACCCTACTTTCCTGCCCATGTGGGATGAGATGGTTTCTTGACACTCCTGCTTCTGTTAGAATGGGGGAGAACCAAGCCCACCCAACCACCGGTTCAAGTAGAGAAGCCCAGATCCCCTTCTTCCCCTTCCCCTGAGATGAGTGAGTCTGGCCCGGAACCCCAATCCTCTGCCTCTCCACTGCTTTTATCCATTGCCTCATACAGAAACAGCAAAGAAATATGTTGCTGGTTATTATGCCCCTCATTGACAAGCATCTGGAAGCCCTGCAGCGTGTTTTGCCTCCCTGGACAGTGACGCTGAGGATTCTGCCTTGTCATATTGCAACAAAAAAACCATTGAATTCCTCCTGGAAAAGGTTACAAATTGTATGGTGGTGGTGGTGGAGAGGGCACATAGACTAGGTCCTGACCGTAACCTTGATAGCAACAGATTATAGGAAGTTTCTAAGTGAAGTTTCTAAACTTCAGAGATAAAGCCTTTTTTGGAACTTACAGGCAGCTGACCTCACAAATAGTCCACTCTTATAAAATTCTCATATTTCAAGATTTTTCAATCCAGGTGTCCAAACAACGTAGGGCTTTCAGCCCGTGCTGTAGATTCCTTGCTATTTAAACCTGGTCTCCTGGAATGTGAGGGCCTTAAATCCCATTAAGAGAAAAAAAGTCCTCATCCATCTCAAACGAATGAGGCCAAAAACCTCACTTTTTTCATATTGCATGTAATCTTAGATCCTGCTGGTAGGTTCATACTTTTAGACATACAGGTCGGTTTAGAAAAAAATACCCTCCTTAATATATATGCCCTAAATTCCCCCCTTGGGTCTGCATTTTTTCCAATATCTCCTCTGTTCTTCTGCAGCAAGACAATACTAACTTGATCTTAGGGGAAACTTCAACTTAGCTCTAGACCCATGGCTGGACAAATCTTACCCTAGATCCCTTCCACGGCCTCCGGCTATTGATGTTGCCTCTTTACTCGTATCCAGACGTGACATGATTGATCTTTGGCGAGTGTCCTTCCCTATGGATAGTTCAAACACCTTTTACTTCCATGTCCATGATGTCACATCAAAGACTGTGATATTCTTGTATGTGCTGTTACTTCCAGTGTCTGTTTTGTATGGTCTCCTGTGTGTGTTGTTACTCTCAGAATTCAATAAACCCGGATATACCATTATCTGTCACGTCTCGAAATTGCTAACATAATGACCTGACTTAACCGAAAGTTTACAGGGAAAATATTTCTTTGACCTCTCTCCACCTCAAACAACATAACTCTTGAGTTCATTCTGCTATTGATTCCGGTAATGTCCCTTTGCTTAAGGACTTTTTTATGTGATCCCAAGTAGCTCAAGTCTTGCTTTATTTACCCAGACTCTTGGAAAAGCTGTCTTTCGCTGTGCAAAACTCCTCTGCCTGTGTTTATATTGTCCAGCACACTTTCTTGAGACGTGCTCTGTTCATGGGCCCAAGGGTCTGCTAGTACAGTCTCCTGTCTCCAGTGCCTCGCCCACTGAAGGGACGCAAGTGTCAAAACCCCAGGAGGGGCTTCCAATATTGTACTTGTACCGTTCTACTTCCAGTGCCAGGGAGTGTGCCCCAGGGTCTATAGTCGAGGTGCGGACCTCAAATGCCCCAGTAGCTAAAGTTGGGCTCCCATGCCTTATCGCTTACCCCACCAGGGCACATGCCCCAGGGGCTATATTGGAGGTGCGGACCTCGGATGCCACAGGTCCTACAGTCCAGGTGCTACTCCAGTGGCTGCCCATATTAAGCAAACTCACAGCGCTGCCTAGCCTGAGCCAGCTCACAGCGCTGCCTACCCCGAGTCAGGTCATAGTGCTTCAGGAGCCGAGTCCATGGGGGCCTGTTTCGGAGCCTGCCGACTCCATGTCGTCTGTCCCGAAGCCTGCCAAGTCCATGTCATGAGTCTCAGAGCCTGCTGTTTCTTGTCGTCTGTCCCAGAGTCTGCCGAGTCCGGTTCTCTTAAGCTGTCTTCCTCAGCCTTGAGGTCCTGTCTGTCCTTACCTCCATCCAGGAGATTCTGTCTGCCCTTGGCTTCGACCATGAGGTTGTACCTCACTGCTCAGTTCAGCCCAAGCCTGCTGTTTAGCCATATCCTGGTCTAGACTATTATATATATTATAATGAGTACTAATTTTACATTCCGGGATTTGATTCAGACTAACTCTGGGGGCGCTGTTTGGATGCATCTTTAGGCTTCTGGAATCTGCCTCCCAGAGGGAGCAATACTGTAAGACCAAGGACTGTGTTATCCCGTGTCACCTCTAGGGGCAGGTCATGGTAATAACACAGATCAG
>JABWIB010002987.1:0-13833 GCA_016617825.1 Platyplectrum ornatum | reverse complement strand
TGGGCATGTATATACTGTACATTATAATACCAAGGTATGCTCATTTGCTTTCACAAACTGGCACCATTACCAGAAGTGCTCTCCCTTTAAATCTGTTTTTTCTTATTTGTTTTTACTTTATGTCATATAAACCATTTCGCTTAAATTAGTTTTTAATGAATATCTTTTTATCTGCTGGGCCCCATAGCCTTTAAATACAGCACTGCAAAGTTGGTATGCCAAATGTGTGAGACATAATTAACATGCTGCCACAGTGTTAAAACAGTAGTCATTTAGTTAAATACATAGGCCCTTACTAAGCAGGGAAATTGAATATATATTTTCAATCAAAAAGTGATAAAATGTATACTATATATACTTAGCCTTCTTACACAACACGTACGCACACTATTTTATGCTAAACCAATTCAGCTACATACCAATATGTGGTCTTTGCTTTAAAAGAGCAAAATGGCAATTATCTTAATTTAGAATTTTTACACCACAGACTTCTTCAAACATTACCAGTTTTAATGGACTTTGGTTTTCCCTTTTATCACAGCATACGGTACATTTAAAAGGCATACAAAAATAACTTTAAAACTTTTATTATTGTAGATATGTACAGTACATGTAGCTTGGGACATAAGACAAAATATAAGTCATAGGTGTGGTATTCTGACACATAACACAAACGTATTCCCTTGGAAAAAAAAAAAAATGCACAAATAGGATTTCACAGTACTGTTTTGGCAATTACATTTACAGATAACATTTGTATTAGGCTAGCATTTAAAGGTTTTTATAAGTACTCCCAACCCATTTCACCTCTTGCAATATATAAATACAAATACGGTAATCGTAAAAGTAATTTCTTTTTTTTTTTAATATACACACACACTTAAATATTGTGTTGCCTAGTAGATATAGAGAACCTGTGAAGTCAGCAACATAAATGAGGCAGTAAATTAAATAATGTAATATTGATAAAACGCTTAACAAATATTGAGATAATGAATGAACATAGTAAACAGTGATGGAGACAAATCTATTTTGTTAACCTTTAAAAAAAAAAATCGTACAAAAATATACATATAAAGTGCTCAATCTCTGATTATTTGTGACTAGATGTTTCTAATAATATACAGAGATTATTGTTGGACAGTAAAGCAGCATCTTATATTAAGATTTATTCATTAATTTAAAGAAAATAGTTACATTCAAGATAGATACAATTATGGATTTGTATGTTATTTGCAAATGCAACAAAAGACTCTTCTAGAAGTAGAACCATTATTATTTTGAAAATGTACAAAGGGGTTGTGTGATTTATTTTTGTTAGATGAAACTATTAAGCAAATCTTTAAAAATACATGTGCTTTAACACTAGCATTACATACTTCCTTTCAGTCTAAAAGCACAGAATGCTTTGTATTTTTATAAACAGAACATTTATTCCTTTAGAATACCAAGTTTCTTTAATGCTTCTTTGTGATGCTCCTCTGTAGAACCTTTTGGTGTAATTTTGACACTGGTGACAGGACCAGATGGACGAGAGACCCTTGAAAAGAAGGACCGTTTCTCTTTAGTGTCTGCATCTACTGTAGAAGGTTCTAGATTGGCAAAGTCTTTTCCTGTGCCAAGGGATGCTGGTCTTGGTCGGTTATTTCGCAGAAAGTTTACAGAAAAAAGAGGTTGTTTCTTGAAAAACGAGTTGCCCCCCTTCTCTTTTTCAATGTTGGAGACTGAGCTACTTAGGCCAACACCAGAACGTTCCAGTGTGTTTGACTTTATGCTTATCTGCCTAAGCCCAGGTACAGAACCCTGGGGAAAACGCAAGTATGGTTCAGTTAAGGGTTCAAAATGAGTGCTGTGTCTGTTGTTCTTATCAATGGGCACTTTGTCTCTTCCCTCTCTTTGAACGACTTCAGGACTTTGGTGTGAGACCAATACTTCTTTTGGTCTAGGAAACATAAATGTCTTACCAGGGCTTGTACTAATTATATTGATATTCTCCAAGGAGCCCACTTTTTCCTGAGGCTGATCAGATTTGGGAAAATTATCATAGGTTTTAACTGGTAGATGATTAGGATCTGAAATTGCAGTGCCCAATTCTGCAGATTTTACTTTCACACTTGAAGGTTTAATTTCAATTTCATGTTTTTGATTCTTGATTGGAATGTCTAATCCAGAGCACTTTTCTTTAGATGTATGTCCTGATTTATCACTTACATTATCAGATATTGACTGAGGCAGAGGTTTTATAAGTGAAACACTTTTAATAATATCAGAGTTCACATGCTTGGTGGTATCAACTTCCGTTGAAGTTGGAGTAGGTTGATGTTCCACTTCAGCTTCTTTTTGAAGGTTTGGTTTCACGCTGTGTCTGTTTCTGACAATAATGTCACTTTTTGGATTATGCAAATAACCTTTATCAATTACATTATTGTCATTTGAAATTAATACAGACTCGTCTAATTTCATGCTTAATCTATTTTTAGTAAGCCCTTCATTTCTTACATTATCTTGTGGCTTGTGAAGTACAGTAGATGGCTGTACAGAAATTGCTCCCATGGGGTCCAGTCTTTCTTGAAGATTTAAAACAGTACTCTTTCTATTAGCATCTTTCTGCCCTTGGTCACTAATACCTTGTTCTGAAGAAATATCACTTTTTGAGGGCCTAATAGAACTATTCTCCTGAGAAGATGGCTTATTTTCCAAACCTAATTTCTGAAGTGCCTCATGTCTAGCTTTTATAGATTCATTAACTTTGTCCGGGCTCCTTTCATGAGCTGAAAATGCTCTTGACCTCTTCAGTGGCTCTAGATTTGTCAGTGCCCCACCACTTGTTTTAATAATTATGTGGGGAGGCAATGTGCGTGGCTTTGGTGCAGTAGGTGGGCCCTGTCTGAAATCTACAGGTTTATCTACAACCTGGTTTAGATTCTGTTGTGAGCCAGTGGTCATATTACTTGGTAATATTACCCTTGGAAACATAGATGGTAATTGTGTGTTTGTATTAGTCGGTGTTTCTTTATGTTCTAAGATTCTGGCAGATTTTAACTGTGCTCGGTCAAATCTGACTTCTCGTGAATCAGTTGGGTCAGTAACAGAACGTCTTTTGTCTATAACTTGGGGGTCTCTAAAAGGTTCAGGTGGTGGTAGAATGAGGAACTGTGATAAAGAAGATTCCCCAGTAGTCTGTTGGTTAATTGATGACAAGCTCTTGTGTTTTCCATGGCGTTTTTTTGGATCCACACTGGAATCTTCCAATTTTGAGTCATTTGAATGTTTTGCAATCTCTTCTCGAGGAGCCTGGACTACTCTTGGAAAACTGTGGTATCCCTGAGGAATTTTATTATTAGACTCAATAGGTACATTGGCCAATTCGTCTGGTTTGGAAAGTGTGGTTATCTTTGGTGATGTTTTATCATTGCCTATAAAAAAAAAAAAAATTAATTAGTATTTTAAATCTTTGTTTTTCTATACATTCCTGGAGGTGGCTGCTGGACAAGCTTTATGGTTGTTATGCTACAGCATGAACCCAATTGGTTTCTGGTTAGTATGCCCGTAAAAATTCCAAGGTGATTTCTGTGGAATGGGTCTACATTACAAACAGATTTAGTAAAATTTATGTTAAAAGTAAAGAAACATAATTTGGAAAGGCATGCAAGCATGTTAGATATACACAGATGCTTGAAAGCTGCTCAATGTATTTTAGNTCAAACCAAAGACCAATAAATACAAAATGAAAAAAACATATACTCTAACAATAGGTATTAATTTTTCCATATTTACTACAGACAAGATTTTTCTGTAAAATCTACATACCCTTCGCTTTTAGGTCTGACCCACCTACCAACAGATTTAGTACCAAGACAACATTCTGCACTGCAGTATTTCTCTTGTAAATTCAGCACTGAATTTTTAGAATTGGCAAGAGATCAACTTGTTTATTGGAATATAAAAATGTGTCATTAAAGTATTCATTGTTTGAGATAGCATGCAATGTATCAGATGTGCCGGGGACATGTTGTAGGATCCAATCAATTCAAAACCACATTTCTAAATATTGCTATGAATGAAGAAGCAATATTTTAGTGAGTGTAATAATGGGTTTGGGTTTATTTCAATAAAGTTGTGAAGTACTATAAAACATGACAAGCTGAATAAAGTACAATAAACATCCAAGTAAACAGCCGAGAACAGAGGCAACTCCAATTTGGTAACATACAGTAAGGGGAAGGTGCAGAAGAAGAGAGAAGTAGGATTAGCAAGAAATGGGGTACTGGTTTAAATGCTGAGCAATACCATACGCTTATTAAAATAAATAAATAATAATAATAATGATGATGATGACTAATTCAGTGGCCCACAAAAGTCATATGAAATTATCTCTTGCAAATCTCAACTGTTGGGATTACTTATTTAACAAACCATGCGTTCAGTTTAATATCATATTCCATTAGAACTTGATGTTCCTAGTATCTTAGAACATTGTGTTAGAAGAAGGGAGACTCCCTATGCATTGACTGAACAGGCAGTCACATTTTTGGGTGTTTACTCACATATAGATATATTTAGATGGCTCATAGGTCTGGCCTTTGTCACACAGGCCTGCTATTAGCTATAAGATGTTCTGTGACTGTCACATTACATAAGATACAATGGAGGAGATTTAAGGAACGCTCACATGGATTATTAAATGTAGTCTATAATAAGACTGCCACACCTCTTATGACACTCCCGTATCATCAGCATTATAAACACTGATTAACTAACTACTTTCCTAATTCTTGTTAGGTAATCTGTTTCTATAAGTATTGAAAGTGTATGTATTTAAATCCAGAAATATGACTCCTGTTAAGAAATTTACAAGCCGTTTTCACAGATTTGAATAATGAACCTTTCATTATTTGCATTTATTATTAGCCAACAAAAAATGTTACTTGGGAAGATAATAGATTTCAGTTAGATTTAATAAACTGAGAAAAAGGAAAAGTGGAGAAATTACCAATAGCTGAAATCTGGTTGCTATGGGCAGCATCACCACTTTTGTGCAGTTTAGCTAGTATAACCCAAATCTGTTATCTTCCCATGTAACATTTTTTGTTTGTTTATAAGCAAAAAAAAAAATCCCAAACACATTTGGATGATGATCAAAAAGGCAAATAATAAAAGTTGCTTCTATTCAAATCTGCGAAAACAGCTTTTAAATTCTAGACTCTTTTTTTTAATTATTAAACTGAAGGAATAAATGAAATACATAACAAGAGTGTCATAATAAATTTAAAATAAATAAGTATTAAACCATGGGTTATCAACCTGCGACATTTCAGATGTTTTCAAACTACGTGTCCCATCATGCTTTGCCAAAAGTCTGGAATGTTGAAGTCTTTGGCATAACCTGGGAGTTGTAGATTTACAACACCTGGGTGTATATTTACTAAGCGGCGAGATTGCAGTGAGATTGAAAAGTGGGGATGTTGCCCATAGCAACCAATCAGATTCAAGTTCACATTCTCCAGTGTGTATAATTAAACTGAAAGCTTGAATTTGATTGGTTGCTATGGGTACTTTTTTCGCATCACTTGAAGTTCAGTATGGATTTGCAGAAGAGAAAACCTGCTCCTCTTGAGTTTTGCCCTCAACTCTGAATCTACCAGAGTAAGCAACAGTGACAAACATAAGGCTTCAGACAGGGGAGACATCACATATAGACTACCCAACAATCAGGATCATCTCCACACCGGATCTAGAGGTGTTTGGTTACTTTAAGAATTCCAAGAAACCAGATTATTAGGGAGAAGACACATTGGACCATTTTGTCAGGTTTTATAATACACAATGGGGATAATCAACCAATAATCAGCAGATAACCCTGTTTCATACTGTGTAGTCAGTTTTAAATCGATATATCAGCATGGGAACAGTATGCTATCAATATTATTGTTAAACAAATATCTTACCCTTGTAGTGCCTTAAATAGACTGATTTAAGTCTGAGGCCTAAATTTAATAACCAGGGAGATTGCCCATAGCAACCAATCAGCATCAAGCTCACATTCTCCAGTGTGTAAAATGAAAGAGAGAGCTTGAATCCACTTGGTTGCTATGGGCAATACCCCCACTTTTCAATCTCCCTGCTTATGAAATATAGGCCTGAGACTCTGAGATGTAAAAACAGAGAATTTTCATTTCTTGCTAAAGAAATAATATGATTAAATGTAATACACATGCTTACTATTTGGAGATGGTATCCTTATTGGTTCTGGGGTGGCATTGTTTTCAAGTTCATCATTTGATAGTCCACTGTCATTTTCATTATCCAGCGAATCTATTGTATTTTCAAGAAACATTAAGCATTCTCGCTCCTCAGCCGAAAGGTGATCATAGCCGTCTCCACTCTGTAAAATAAAAGGCAGTCATGTAAATAATCTGGAAAAATTAAGAGCTGTTCTCAAATAAAAGATCACACAAAGCTCTCCTAATGGAGAGATTACAAAAGAGGCACCATCTTTGTTCCTTTTAAAAGCATAGCACAAATAATTTTGGGGACCTTGACCATCATGGATGCCTGATTCAGTGCCACAAAAAGCTGAATATACAATTTACTCCCCCCAGAAAAGCATAAAAAACACTCTATTCCATTAGAATACCACCATTTCTAAACTTCAACAGAATGATGATCTGTATGATACACAAACCAGCAGAAAAATATATTTATTTCTTATAGTTTTCACAATGTTCACTGTCCCATGTTAATATGGGTATTCACTAATGTATAACTCCATATAAGAAGTTATAGTGCTGAATGCAATTTATTGGATAGTAACTGCTGTTTATATATGTAGGCATCGCATAGACTAAATGTTTTCTGTTTTATTTCTTATTTTGCCATGTCTGGTGCAATAAATGTTGGATGTCCCTTGAATGAAGGGCACAATGAAGCAAAAGTTAATAACCCCTGTATAGTTATAACACAAAGCAAATACACACATAGTGAATTTTTTTCATTAGGGTGGTAAATGCATTAATACTTGTAACCAGGTTATAAAGCATGACAATGTAGAACAATGTTATTATGAATCAACCCTTAAATACATAAAACAGTACTTCAAAGTAACAGGTCATAATAAAGAACTAAGCAGAGGCAGTAATTTATAGTGGGAGCAGCTCTTGCACATATGCACACTAAATAATGATGTATAATAGCAGATGTATAATTACCAAAATGGCAGTAGGTGACCATTTTTACACCCACTTCCCTATTTTTAACAATAACTAAAAATAGGTGTCTTAGTTTGTATATTGCAGAAAGTCACAGCACAAATATATACATATTGTAGATAATGTTTCCTATAGGAAGCTAGAACCTACAGTATAGTGGATGTTGCTTTACTTCCCTCTACTGGATACCAATACATGATTTTGTTGTGCAAGGATCCCCGACTGGAGTATAAGCAGGGATCCAAATGCTGCACCATAAATTAGTATAGGTTTGGGTTTTTTGGTTTTTGTTTTGTTTTTTTTTTCAAAGTACAACCCCACACTTGCAAAAAACATATGACTTCAGGATTCTTTATTAAGTTTTCTGAGCATGGATTGGTATGCAGCTTGATAGCACCTCTACACTATAATACTAATCCCCCTCCCACTTTTAAGCACTTCTTGTCCTCCCCATAGCAAGCAGTATGAAATTTAAGGTGAAGGGTGGATCATTAGGACTGCATCTTGGGTAGCTCAGATGTGTGCATGTCATATGTACAACCAAGATGTATAATACACAAATATATCTCTTATATGTGGAGATTAGAATAAGCATAACTTAGTATGTGGGTAATATAAGAATGGCAAGTGGACATCTGATAGCGCAGGGAAGGTACGCCAGTCTCTCTAATTTAAGAGTGTGTGAAGGGAGACCATTCGCCTTGCTTGAAAGCAATTTACATTATTAGGAGCCTAGCTTAACTTTATACACCAATTTTAAGGAAATGAGGATGGTGCGTAACTTAGTCTGCTACTAAACATTTATCATGCATCCTCTCCTCCCACGATTCCCAACACTTACGTCTGGATAATGGTATCCAGATCTGTGCTGAAAGTATCTTTAGAGCACATGCAACTACAACACTTAAACCCAGTGGTGGGATTCAAATAAATTAACAACCGGTTCTATGCCCAATGGCCCCGCCTCGACTCCACCCCCAAGATCTGCCTATTCCAATCTGTGTTAGGGACAAAACTGAATTTTTCTTTAAAAGAAAAAACTCACTGCATACCAGTTTGTCCATTAACCCTAATAATTGCTGAAGTATATCTAGACTACTGAGATCTGAAAGACTTAAATGTTCTGTAAAGATGATTTGCTATATTTAATTATGCTGCAGATGTTTCCTACTTACACTTATGTTCTGGCAACTAGTCCTGGTTATTATCTGGACGCTGGGCAGAGATGCACAGCGTTTGCGCAGCATAACTAAGTTTAATGAGAGCAGCTGGCATTCATTAACAACCGGTTCCGAGAACCAATACCAACATTAGGAAGAGGTTCTATAGATCCAGTGAGAACCTGCTAAATCCCACCACTGTTTAAACATGGATCAAGTCCATAAACATTAAAGAATCAATGAACACATTCATAATCTACAGACCTTGAATAATGATCTACAGTAAACTCCAGAGATGTCCTATGAGGGAGAGGGGCTACTAAATGCTAAATGGGTATATTTTGGAGATCTTGGAAGCCAACATGAAAGAAAATATATTTAAAAAAATCCCTTATTCTCCGATGAGTAAACATTAAACCATCAGGATCAACAATATTATTGACCATCATTAACAAGTATAATTTGAGTTAAATATGGTAAGAAAGTCAATATATACCATAAATCAACATTCAAAACAGGGATGATGCATACCTTCCAACTGTACCTATGTAGCCGGCTACAAAGTACAAGTGAATGGCAAGTCCCCGCCTTTTGTGGACATGCCAATTGTACCAGATTATTTATTAATATATATTGGAGTGTATGAATGATGAAGGTTGTAATTCTCATTTTATATACCCACAGCTACAAACCAAACTGCCAAGAAAGCTATGAACAATTTCCAAAACCTGAAAATGATTTGTTCTTCTAGATCAAATCCTTGAATTAATTTTATTNTTAAAATCAGAAATATAGGCATCTACCATAAAGATTTCGTTTACTGGCTAAAATACACTTCAAGGTTACGTTTAAGTCTATATTATGGATGTAACATATCTACAAATTTCATTTCTCAAGACCATTTTCGGCAATGCTGCATGTTACCTAATTTTCTGGCCGTGTATGTCCCAACCAATATGTTACAATTAAGCACATGAATACTTATGAAGGTCTATATACTCCATACAAAGAAACATAACGCTAAATATTGAACTTACAAAAGCAGAGTGGTTAGAGGAAATGCTCTCCATGCTGTCACAGCTTCCCGTGCTGCCCACACTGTTCAAGGTTTCCATTCCTACATTCCGGGGCCAAAGTGTTTTCTCCGGCATCACCCAAAGCAAACTCGTGGAGCAAATTCGTATGACAGATGTGATGAATCTTGATGCAATTGCTGTATAGGGTAAATGACAAGTTGTAGAAAAACATTATAAATACAGAAGTAAATTATTAAACAATCTAGTGTGAAACATAGCCCAAGATTATTTCATTATATATACACACCGGAAGTTTGAGAGTTATTATGGTTAAATGTCTCAAATTTAAATGTTGCTGAAAACAGTGCTCACAGCATTACAAGACAGAAGGGTGTGACCGAGTAAGCAAGAGGGGGAAATAGTCATGAGAACTAATTACAGCAAGACTGCATACAAGTAATGGATCTCACATTCACATGACAGAGCCAATTGTCCAGTAAGCAGAACTGGGCAAATCAATCTATGCATGTCTCAGCCTAGTGGGAGGTGGCACAGCAATTACCATTTTATAGGCAATAATCGAATCAGTCACTTTGAAATCATTATCTAAACAACAGTCATTGCTCAAATACAGCCTTTTACATTAATAAAAGGATTTGGTATTTTTGTTTAAGGAAACCACTAAACTTTTTTCCCTACTTCAAACAACTGTATGGCAGGGGATTTGCTGGGGTACGTGCAGAAGTGGGCAACTGGACCTAAAACAAGATATGGTCCAATATATTTATTTTAAATAATATGCAGCAGTTGTTAACTGTTCAAATAGGTTTTGACTTCTTTGTTATCGTACCCTGCTACATTTTGTGCACAGCAGATATTGATACGATGCACAATCATATATCTCCCCCTCTGGACAATGTAGTGGAACGTTGCATAGTTAAGCAGAGTGGTGGAACGTAACATTCATTCACATTCTGGTACTGCAGCCTGCTACACAATGCTGTGATACATTCAAGTTTGTCACTAAGGAAAATTATTGGCTGTCAAATATAGGCACATATGCCGCAGCTGCATGGGCATAGTTGGTTCCTGGCATAGCATGCTGGATCTCATAATTTGACATATAAAGCTCACTAAGTATTTAGCAGCTGGTGACAGGGATCAAGTCCCTTTGTAAGTATTTAACCACATCTTAACTAAAGTATCCTATATGCAAATTCAAAGCAAACTTTATTTGTCTTCCTGTTGGCATTAATATCAGTGATAAAGGATATGGTAAGTGTTTGCACAGTTAACATTACTTTGAAATCAGTACTAATACATATACACGCAGATAAAGATGTGTGTGTATATATATATTTCGACAACTAAAGAGACATACCCCGTTCCTCAAACTCAAAACATATTGGTGAGCACAATGCACTCTCTGTTTTAATTGGAATTACAGACATGTATTATTTGAACATATAAAAGGTGTATTCTAATTCCGTGTTTTATAACAAGTTTTATTGTAGTTTTATAGGAATGTAACATTTAATCTTTATGGCCAGAAAGCATTTCATAAAACCTTTAAGATCATTAAGAGTGATTCATTTTAGCTTGTTTTGAAATATTATAATATATGCAATACAGAGCAGTTTAATGTGATCTTAAAGGACAATTAAGATAAACTAAGACACTGTGCTTTTTTTTTTTAAACTGCCAGGCATTAAGGTAGTTTTAGAATAGTACACATACAGCTGTCTGACAGAATGTATATAAATGGATATTTTAAATCAGTTCTACAGAAGACAGTCATTGCTGATGGACTACATTTCCAAGCAGATCCTAAATGATATGGTACTACATCAATACTTGGGAAGATCTGGCCTCTCTTTCAGCATAGGACAAGTGGAGTAAATGGTTATGTTATTGGTTTTCTAGAAAGAGGCAGTACCATCATGCACATCAACGCATCACATAATCACTTCAGGCCAGCATCAACAATAGACACAATTTTCACTAATGTAAAACTATATAAAGTGTTTTAAATAGTTTATGTAATTTTTCCCCCAACTGATTGAGCCTACTACAATAGAAGACTTTTTAGATATTTCGTTTCTTTGATCACCTCTATCAAATGTTAGCAGCATCCACAATTTTGGATATAGATTAGCCATTAGAACATTTAGAGCTTAAGTGAGCTCTTAGATACCTATATTACTACACTTTACCACTGTAAAGTGATTACGAAAGAAAAAAGTAGGCCCAGTTTCAGGATCTCTGTTTATATCCCCTTAATAAAAATCTCTCACATAGACCCATGAAAATAATTCTAGTCTCTATGCCATCATCATAACAGGCATTAAACTTATTTTAAAAATGTTATTTTATTTTTATTTATATATTTATATTATTTATTTTTACATTTACCTTATATGATTTAGCTCATTTTATACAGTAATTATACTACCATTATGAAACTACCTGCATATTATATGTAAATGACCCTGGACATCCATGATCGCAATTTCAGCTATGCACAGGATTTGTACAAATGGCAGATTGTTCCCTTGCAGAACCTTTGGTGACACCATCCTTTGGACAAAGCTACAAAAACAGTATGTACATAATGCAAGATAATGAATCATTTACTGGCAGTGACCTTTCACCGGTATTAAGCAATGATAAGAAAATATAATAAACAGAAAGACTAATCAATTCCAAATTAACCATTTATAGTTCATTACACATTACAGTTCCCAGCATGTGGTTAATAAACAGGAATGGTTTTCTCCTAGAGCCATGTATATTTTATGCAAGTCATAAGATTTACATAGCCATATGGAATGATTATTGGACATTTAAGCTATCCTGACCAGTGGATAAGCTATCCTGACCAGTCACAAAAAAAAGATCTTTCATCATGGACAGGATACAGAAACTTCTCCTGTCACTTCCCTCTCTTCTGCCGGGATAGCCTACTGTTTTCTGCCTTAAATAACCCNAGCAGATCCCCAAACCCTGTCCACACTGTACAACTCAAATTATAACCCCATTCCTGACCATCCCCCTGTAGCATAATTTAGGTGGCCAGGGGACAGGACCGGCCCAGTGGATGGATCACCTTGCATACGGAACATTGTCCACATGCGTGTGCTGATGGGTGAAGGGAGGAAACTGTTACATACATCTAAAAAGATTTTTTAAATATAGCAAAAAAAAAAAAAAAGATCTATCATCATATTAACTACAGGTAAGGTCACCCTACAATCTCCTGCTATACCTGCTGAAACTACACAGGAGGGATCCCAATATCCCAGGAACTTATGGTATGGTTGGAGAGCGCAAACTCCTTAAATACAGTGGTCCTTAATTATGGATTCAATATAAATGTTAAGAGTTACACGTTTTAAATAATAGTCTATATTGTGGTACAGATTGACGCTATTGTCATAACCTGAAAAACACCATGATCACGTTGGCTAAAGACCAAATATTTAAAATAAACAAAGTATAAGTTATTGCTAAAGGAAATACTCATTCCAATCTCAAAAAAAAAATTAAATGAAATACATTCATGTGAGAGGTCTTAAATTTAACAAACCCACCTCCTGTCCCTGGAAATAGTAGCACTTCATGACTATTTCTGTATCTAATGAGTAACAGCTAAAGAGCTCTTCAAAACGCTAAAAACAAATTAAACTGCTACAGTATGGTCAAAGTTCAATGCAGTTCTTCCCATAGCATGTTTGAAATGCTTACTTGTCTTGGACAAATCAGTATCAGTTTTACACATGCTTAATCAAATGAAGGGAGGATTCACATTCCTTCCAAGGCACCAGCACAACAGTATATCAAGGCAAACCCCACTTTCTTATCAGTGCACAAATGTTAAAACTAACATATCAGAATAACTAATGTCTTATATACTATTACAGAGAAGCAATTAAACCAGATGCAGAAGTAATCAAATATTTGCTTTTTAGTGTTCTAAAATGTACTATAAAATATATATATATAGAAAAAAAAAAAGATAAAAAAAAGTCATGAAACATTGGACCAGAATTGCGCTCACATGTTCACAACTCACTCCCCTTTCCCTCTCTTAACGCATACAAGCCATCAGGTCATTTAAGTGCCCTGAAGGCTACTCTACGTTTATGAAGAAGATCAGGGTGAAAGGTATTTTTACACGCCCCTTTCCGGGGTCATTAGCACGTCGATAATGCTGGGTACACATCAGAATGATCATCTTTCCAATCAACAGATAAAATGACCCTCACAGCAGAAATCTGTNAGATACACATACANATCTACACATGTAACATACTCATCTGCTGTGAGGGCCATTTCTCTGTTGATTGGAAAGATGATCTTTCTGATGTGTACCCAGCATTAGTCATGCCAATGACCAAACTTGGGCCCATGTATATGGCTAAAGCGTACAAGACTCAAGTTTTGAACATG
>JABWIB010002986.1:12648-26843 GCA_016617825.1 Platyplectrum ornatum | reverse complement strand
AGTTTAATGAGCGCAGCTGGCAGTCATTAACAACCGGTTCCGAGAACCAATACCGACATTAGGAAGAGGTTCTATAGATCCAGTGAGAACCTGCTGAATCCCACCACTGGTTAGTCTACAAGAAAGGAGAGGTTAGGATTAGCCTGCAGCGATTGGAGGGATATAGTTGGGCTAATAAAAAGGGGAAGATCAGGCTGTGAGAGATAGCCAGTAAAGGTTAGGCTGTTAGAAGAGGAAGGTTAGGGTTAGGCTGTGGGAGATAGTGGATTAAGATTAGACTTTTAGGAGGAGAAGGGCTAGGCTGTAGGATGTAAATGACTAGGTTAGGGTTATAGGATTTGAGGGTTAGTTTGAAGGTTAGGGTTAGGAAAAGATAGTACCTTTTTGCGCGGGAGGATTCAGATGTGTTGCTACTACAGTGAAAAAATATGAAGATTCAGTTAAAGAGAAAACATATAAAGCAGGTTGTCATATCCACAGGAAACACAAACACCTGACATATACGGCAACTAGATCAATGCTGTGAGGAAGCAATGGTAACAACTGTGCTATCAAGTTATACTCTACGAGGCGTCTACCAGACACTGTTCCAAGGTCAGAAGAAAAAAGGGTACTTCCTTATCTTTACCTTTATCTTACATACGCTTGTGGTCACTTAGAACCGGTGCTGCTTCACCCCCAGATGTCCGAAAATTAAGGGGCCCCCATGTCCCTTGGCTAGCCAGGCACGATAACCATGAGGAGATCCAAATTCAGGAACCGGAGCATTGCTGGTCCAAATCCAGCCACCCCCACTCCCATCCCGGAGCTGCTCCCCATTGAAGTCAATGGGGGATTTTGCACTCACTTTGAGGGGGGCACCTCTCCTGCCCCGGTGTCTGATATGCAAATGATACCCATGTGCCTGTGCGGGGAACCACAAGGAGATCTGACCTTGGGAACTGAAGCAGTGCCGGTCCAAAGCCGGCCACCCCCATCCGGGGGCTGTAAAGATGCAGAAGTCTTAATAAATGAAAATCTTCATTATAAGGTGAATTGTGTGTTGGTGATTTATATATGAGGTTACATACTGTAACTCACCTTTACATTCTTCCTAGCAGAGTTCCCCTTAAACTACTCATCTCTGTTAGTATAGGGAGTATTCCAAACTGTAGGAATTATGTTTTAGGAACTTTTGTTTGAAAATATAAGTGGGATTTCCCAATGCAGCAATCACAGAGGATGAGCTGTCATGGCTGATAGCCCAGCAATCTTGCCATCAGTCTGCCTGTGCATTCACAGCTCACCTGCAGGCATGCAAGTTCAACCGTGTGCCTGTCAGAGCCTGCCCGGGCTGTCTTTTTAACTCTTTTCTTTGTGTGCGCCTCTGCTTACTCATTTCACTTCTTTTTGTCTCTAGCCAAATACTCGTTCTGTTTTCTTGCTTCCATAACCTATTTACCTTCCCCCATTTCCATCCTTAAGGATTAAGATCTCTAGCAAAGGCATGCAAGCTCCATTACCCGAGCCAGGTGCTGGAGAGACATACACACAAGTTGGGTGCACATAGCCCACAGCGATATATTCTTTGTTTGCAGCTTTCTTTTTGTATACTTAAGAAATCAGGCAGAGCAGTTGTCCTACCTGAGGGGTTTACTTTGTAACACTCTCTAACAATCTCCTTAACTCTTTTACATCAAAACGTAACTATTTAATCACCTACTATGCTACAATAATCATATCCATATCAACACAGATAGATAGATAGATAGATAGATAGATAGATAGATAGATAGATAGATAGATAGATAGATATAAAAGCACTGACAAGAGTGATTAGGGATGTTATTTCAGTAATGGCAATATTAGCATTTTTCCCACAAGGGACAGAAGTCAGATACTTGGCTGCATAGGGAGAATAATTAGCAATAAAAGAGTGAGAGAAAGAGAATAATAATAGTAATGCCACTTTATATTTCATTGCTATGGCCTCACCTGGAATATATCATCTACATAAGGGCATAAATACATTACAGACCATACAAAGAATGGCATCCATAATGTCAGAGAACCCTTGTGAAGCTGCTTTGCTGGTACTAGTAGCACACACCTTTAAGTTTGTAAATCCCCCATATTGTTATTACATTTCTTGTGCTTCAGTGCAGTTATTGTGTTGGACTTGTCCAAACTTGATGTTAAACGAAGATATATGTCTCCTAAAAATGTTATTTCATTGCACACACGATTATCAAACTATATTAGAGTATAATAAGAGAAGTCATTTAATTAATCTATACCTGCCTAAATGTCTATGGACTGGCTTCAGACTTATGTTCTATTGAACTTATGAGCGAGAGGGCCTATATGGCCATAGTATACTTTTATTAGTGAAAGAGATGTATGTCCAAATGGCTTTAGTAAACTGTTACCTGGTTTATAGGGCAGCTACAGATTTAGTGAGACATAATGTCAGGTGTATTAAAATTGATCAAGTTGGAACAATCAACAGTGTTGGCAGGATTTAATGTGGGGAGTTTCCAAACACAGCAATCACCATAAAGGGCAATATGTTTATTTAAGATAATATAGTGAGGTGTGGCTGAATTTTGGATCCTAACTGACACAATCCTATCCCTGTTTATGTAAATACTCATGTCATACCATCGCATTCTTCCATCTATTAAATATATACCTGGCTTTGATTGACTCAGCCTTTCATATTCTGCAAATGTCTTAATCTGCATTTAAGATTATAAACTGTAGACCTTAAATACATCAAGTTCAAACCTAGTTGAGCTGCTTACAGTGCAAGGAGTCTGATTTATAGAACATATTCTCTACCATCTCTACTAACATTAAAAATCTCTGGGCAATAGAGTATAAACTGATACGTTTGTGGGTTATTTTTGTAGTTTTCTTTTAAATAAAACATAAATAGATATTTTACATGAACACCTAAGACTTAAAGGGGCCGATTCAATCCCACATCAAACAGCGTAAGGGAGAAAAACTTGCGCTTTTCAGCTCACGGCTCATTGAGCCTCGTATAAAAAGACACAAACATTCAGTCCCGTAAGAGACGTGAAAAAGCGCAGTCCGCATTTCTTCCCGTCTTCGCGCAGGATTGAATCGGCCCCAAAAGGATGGTAAAGCTGGCCATACACTATAAGATAAATTGTTCCAATCTAAAGATTTTTTCAAGAGTAGGCAAACAATGTTGAATTGCAGGGGAGGCAAATTTGAAATAATTGCAATCAGTATTACAGGTGAGAGATGATGTTTCCAGCACAAGTGTAATAACAGTGTAACAGTAACGCTGGTCAGTATCTGTGTACAACATGCAAAAATAAAGTATTCTCCCTGCATGCACACACTGACATTCATTTTACCTCCCCTGCAATTCATCATGGTTTTACCCACTCTTTAAAAATGCTTAGATTGGAACAATTTATCTTATAGTGTATGGCCAGCTTAATTAATTAATAGTTACATTAATTAGTTTACAAAAACATTAGTGTCATTTCAATAAAGTGGCTGCACTTTCCCTAGTACCATATCTGATATCTATACTACAACAGAAATAAAGACATTCAATGGTAAGCAGCAACAAAAATAGATGTTTCTTTTGTTGGGACAATCAGCAATAGAAAATCTATGTTATACCAACTTAATTATAGACAGGCCTTTATATATGTTTGACTCATTCTTTTTATAGCTGCTGGAATTGAACTGTTGTATAGAATGATTCATATAAGGCTATGAATGATTCATATAAGGAGGAATACTGAGGTACACACATAAATAAATGTAACCCTGACTTATTATTAAGGACTTTTCCCAGCATGCATCTGCTAAATCAATAAACCAGTAACTGATGTACTCCCATAGCACTAAATCTCATAAACTTGTATACTCCAAAATAAATCATTCAGCACGTGTACACTAAAATACACCATAGTGTTTGTCCGCTCTATAATACATCACCCATCATGTGTACACGCTATAACACACCATAAAGCACTTGTCCCATGTATGTACAACATATCATATTTCACGTACACACTCTAACATATATTACCCAGCTCTTGCACACTGTAAAATACAACATACGGCATGTGTACATCATATATAATGTGTGCATTATAAAATATGGCTGATAAGTGAGCTATCTACAAACAGTATTTGGTTTTCTTTTGTACCTGTAGGAAATTGTAACTAAAGTGCTTAAGATATAGACCAATATTAAACTTGTATATTCCTTTCTACACTACATTGGCAATTTACATTTTTAACCCTATCTTACTTTTTGTTAACTTTTACTTTTTTGTCTAATCAACTCAAATATGCAATGGTTTCTTATTTATGATTTTATTTTTGTAAATAAAACCTAAATAAATAAATGTATTTATGGATGTGTACTGTTTTGGTGCTTTGGTGAGTATTCTAGTGCTTTACCCCTTTTATATCTGTGCACTATATTGTATTGTGGTTGGTTGGAAGGAAGTAAGTTGGTAGAAGATTGTGCATTCATTTGATGTACACTCAGGAGCTGATCCAGAGGTGCGTGTTACAGTTGATAGCACATAGGGAAATGGGTATCCTTTTCCCTGCTTCTGCTGGATAAAAAGCCGCTACTATGCACAACCATTGATAGTAAATAATATGAATGAGTTTTTTAAAGCTTGGTTTTCCAGGGATAACAACCTATTTACATTATTTTTTTGGAAAATGACCTTCTCCTTACTGAGATGGTGAAGGCGGAGGACAGAAATGGAGGACGCATCGCCTGCTAGTTCGCATATTTAAACAAGAAAAACTCCCCTTCTCTCATTTAAATATGCAATACTTAAGATGGATACGCAAGCAGACAGATGGACACCCGTGCACCCATCTATCTGCTTGTTAAGCCGATCTGTGCATGCCTGTGCATCTTCCTAGAAATATGGGATATATTGAGTAGTCCCAGGTATTTAGGATTGTAGATGAAGCCAGTATATATTTGGAACACAATGGCATTTATGTGTATGTTGCAAAATCCAGCATCTATATGAATGTGACTGTGATTTCCATAGGAGCAGATGAGAAATATGATGCTGTGAAATGGCCAATCCTGGCTTAGAAGGCACAATGTGAAAATGGGGATAGATGAGATATGTTGCTGTGAAAGGGTTACTTCTGATTTGGAATGCACTATGAGAAGGGGCCGAGATTCCCTGATGAATAAAAATGGGGACAGGTGAAAGATTGGTTCCAGTGAAGGGTTAATCATGGCTTGGAATGCACTATGAGAAGGGGCTGTGATTCCCTGCTGAATAGGTTCCTTTATGTCTCCCTTCCTGGCAGCAGTCTGGCCCCGGGGGAATGGTTCAGTTAACATTAATCAGGGGAGGGGGCTCCCACAGTAACATTGTGACACAGAAGAAGATATCTATGCAATTCCCCATCACTGTAGGACACCTGGCCAGAAGGGAATTGTACAATATTTACCCTCCATAACAATAGTAGTGCGTTGTTTTGTATTAATAGTATATACCATAGACATCTTAGTCATCCTCATTCTTTTTAATAATGACATACTAATCTGATGAGCTGCATTGTTCATGTGTGAATAAATTGTTTATCTGGATAGTGTGGCTTGCATAGGGTACACCTATACTGTATTGTATGATTCATGGAATGGAAATTTAGAAGTGCTGGTATGGACATTTAGAAGTAGCAGTATGGAAACACAGAATATAATTGAAGTCAATGGAGATTTAAAGTTTTATTATTACGTCAGTGAGAGAAGTGTCGGTATGGCATACCCCCGTATACACCCCCACTTCCAGCCCTGGTATGATTTGCATCCTTCTGTCCTCTTATGAGCGCTTGCAGATGTCCAGCCATCAGAAATGTTTTGTAAACTAAAAATGGTGAGTGGATGCTGCAGATACACAAGAGCCTCAATATGATCACAAAATGACCCGTCTGTGTCAGATCTGTTTTCTTTTTATTATTATAATTAAGTATTATCCATTATTATAACTATTATTAACCATTATTATTATTATTATTATTATTATTACTATTATTATTATCCATTATTATTATTATTATTACTATTATTATCCGTTATGATTACTATTATTATCATGTTAACTGAATACCTCTATGGGGAAGTTTTCCAATTGCTAGGATCAGGAAAGAACCACTTTGGTAATGTGTCACCTGCATGACCAGCTATCTGCAGTACCAGGAAGGCACCTGGATCTAGATATGTATGGCAGGCAGGGGCAGAGCAGGGACTGGATCTGAGGGGTGGATGGCAACTATTCAGTAAGATCTTCTCCATTATCATTACAGTTCCTCAATTACCCGAACAGAAGGTACAGAACTATGCTGATCCATTATTTCATAGTATTTAGTATATAAAGTTGCAAACACTATGAATGCCAAGAGTACTGCAAAGTGATGCTCTGCATTTGGAATACATATCAAGAGTTAATGCAAGTGACTGGTCCTTCTTACTGACTCTATAAATTACCTGTCACCAATGCCACCTCCACATGACAAAGAGCCTGAGATCAAGGGACTTGAGCAGAACGACACGATACAAGGTTGGGATTTTCTTCCCGTCTCATTAGTGACTGCCACTTGGTTATAAATATAAATTAGAAGGAATAAAACAACCCATGTAGTTCTAAACTCATGTTTTTAAATGTCAGAAAACTACTGCTCATTGAGTCTCTTGAAACACTGCGGCATCAATAGGATTTCTAACATACGTGGAATAATGTCCTAGAAACAAGCATCTCAGACTGTTGTGCCTATGAGACAGGGAGACAATTATTAAGGTGCACCTGTCACCATGATTTAAACATCTCTTATTTAATAATTTATACAAAGCTAACTTTATATCATGCCTGTGACTAGTTGTTACAGATAAGCTTACTTTTTTCTTATAGACGTATACTCTCTTATAGAGCTCTCTTTTCTTTTCCCCCTGAATATTGCCTTATGCCAGTAGCTGTAGTTTGCTTATTAGCCAGCCTTCTAGTACTGTATATACATATAATGGGTGTCCTTTCATTGTGAACAGAGAGCTGATATTGCACATGCTTTTAAGTGTAGTATTCCACTTACATGTATATGCTAAATGCTTCATTTTACCTAAATTTACGTTTTTCTGGGCACAATGGAAACAGTAGTATTGGCAGCAGTATTGGAAGATGGCTTCTAATAATAATATCTATAATAAGTATTTGATCGCTGTTTTTGATTGGCTAACAAGGGCACTGACAGCATTGCGCATTCTTCCACCATTAATATTACAATAAGAAAGCGCATGCGGATTGTCATCTTTTCATTCTGAATTTGTTCTAAAACATACATATCAGCAGTATAATCAGTGAAAGGGATACCAGACAATATAATGATGATACAGAGGTTTATCCAGAGCTGGAAGTAACAGCAAAAAAGGAGCAAATCTGAATTTGGACTAAACTATGCTGAATTGTTGGGAGTTGATATTTTAAAGTTAAAGTTGAACTCTAAATTAGAGTTACAAATTACGTCTGTAAAGACAGAACAGGGGGATAGTTACCTTCAAGTTAAAAACTTTTGTTCTGTTCACATATTATGGTCATCTGAAGAGTAGCGTTTTATTCCTTCCCCTTTGTTCTGTGTGGGCCATCAGTATCCATGTGTAATATCATAAGTAAGCTTGCAAGGACTAGTGCTTATAACCCCATAGAATCCTATAGCATCTCATTGTGCGGACAGGTATGTACGTGTCCCTGATAAAGATCACATCATAATGAATGCACTGATGTGTCAGTCCTTAATGATCAACATGTGTGATTTCAAATAAAACACCACAGTGAATATTACATTATACACAAGAATGTATTTGTTAAACTGCTGCTGCGACTACACATATTAATACACACAAGCACATTCTCCCTCAGGGGCTTATAATGTGTGTCAAACTGTTACACAAAATAAAACGTATTATGTGGACGTGTCTAAATATTTACCGCAGCATGTCTCAGATGGGGCTCTGATAATTATCCTGCCAGCGCTGTGAGTAAGTAGACACAAGCACTTGTCTCCTGGGAATTACACAGCCTTCACTTAGGCCTGTGGTGCTTTCCTCTTCCTGGGGTACAGTAAAGGAGACAGCACTGTGACTGTTGTGGTTTGTATCATGTATCATGTTAATAAATAACAATACACAATAAGTAACACTAAACATGTATTCCAATGTTCCTATGACCCTATACCCACTTCTGTTAGACTTTAGTTTAGGACATTGTACACTTTGTTGCCATCCACTGAACACAAGATGACAATGGAGTACCTGTCACTCACCTCAGCACCACACAGGTATATAATATAGTAAGATACACACCTGCAATGTGACATTACAGCCAGGGGATTTCTTGGGATAGGAGATATTCATTATGTAGAAATATGTTATATGCAATATGCATGTCATTTTTTAACCTCTTCTGGTGCATTTTCCTATATTCCTAACCCCTACCTCCCTAGTAAATGGTGTGGCCTCCTTTCACATTCTTTTCTGCAATGCTGAGGAAGTGTCCTAGTTTGTCAGAAATGATGAAAGTAACTTCCACCTCATTACACCAAGCAGCGGGATTTACAGGGGGGGGAGAGAGGGGGACGTGGGGGGTAGAAGGTGGGGGATTGCTACTGTCTATGACTGCAGATTGGTGAGTGTGTATCTATGGATAGAAGCAGGGAAAATGCAGCACGTTCACAGGGAGCCAGCTTGTCCTTATGCTCCATACACTGTGCTGCTACACACACATATTACTACTGCATCCATTATTGTACTGAGCTTCAAGTGACTGCACTACATGACAGATTCCCTTCCTATATTGATTCTGGAAAGTGTCTATACTTTAGGATACAAAACACCTTTTCATTTATTCCGTTTTATTCATTTATAAATGTTATGTAACTTAATGAACAGTGTTTAGCCTCCATGGTGGTTTATTACGTTACCACCGAGAATGGTCATTTATTATCATATTTATTCTATGGTCTATTCAAATGAAAATGTTCAAGTATTAAATATTTCCAAATATCCCAAGAATAACCATAGTACTGTGTTATACTTATCATATAATACCTAAAAATTGAATAAGTGATGCGCAAGGGCAATTTCTGCTATAATTGTGGTATTACATGGCATACATATTGGCCAAAGCAATTATCCCTTGAAATTACAGGGCATATGCCCACAATTGAAGTCTTTGTTATGCAGCAAGACGTAAGTTCTTGTGTGAAAAGGCCAGGTACTCATGGAACACTCTCCAATCAGAGGTGTTGAAAGTTAATACAGAACAGTAGAGGGATTCACAATGACTTGTTGCCCTTCATAGAACCCAATCCTACAGCATTCAGAAATATGGAACAGGAGATTGTGGGTGTAAGGTTTCACTCCATGTACAGGAGACACAAAAGCAGTACGCGAGGATCCATGGCTTTATTTCTCTGTGAATGTGTAAGGCTAGGTAGGTTACAGATATAAAAATATAAACTTATATTTCTTTTTTTTTTTCAATGTAAGGTGCTAGAATGGAGTTGAAATAGGAACATGACAAAGTAAGGCAAGCTATATGCGGACATGCGAGGCACAAGGCAACAGTAAATATAGGTCAGCATTATAGAAAGAGCAAAACAAAAGCTATTGTTGCCATGGCAAGAGTCAAATTTGCTAATTCGTGATATAATTAAATCAGTTTCTGCTTCTCCTGGAAAGTTCATACACATTACAATCAGCACATCAGCACATAGTTGTCCAGGGGGTGTAGGAATGTAGTCTGGAGATGGATCTATAAAAAATAAAATAAGCAATATTGTGCAATTATGGACTGATGATAAAGTAGGAAGACATCTTGTGGATTATAATTTGTGGTACATGCGCTGGCATATAGGTAGGGTTCACAGTGATAAACTTGTTGTCAAAGTGTCATCATTGTTTCAAAAGAATCCTTTAATCCTGACATCCAATCTGCTGCCAATTCCTGTTAGACGTATGCAAATAACAACTCTATATATCACATCTGATTTCAGACGTGTTGTCTTCAGTCACGCTTTAGCAGTGTTTAAAAGTACATACAAGTGTCTTTCAAATGAAATAGCTCGATTCAGTCTATTGCATCCCAATTGACAGAGCAGGGCTGGTGCTTTCACTGTCTTCTGCTGCACTCCATGCTGCGGCTTCTCTTTGTTAAGCCCCATCGTGTTTAGCCAGGTTCCTGCGATACCTATGCTGTTGGGACATGCCGGGATTACCTCATAATCATTTATATCAAGGTTTTCATTTTCAAGCCATTCATTATTATTATTATTATTATAGTGATTTTCATAATGCTTACACAATTCTTGTGCTTTCAAAATTTGCAAATGTGTCTTTTACTGGTTGTCACTATCTATATATTATATATGATCATAGGAAGACATCTGCTGCTATGATAAACACAATGGACAGTATGGGTGAGGATTGAGTGTGATTGAATATGTGAGAGCTGTCAATTATAAATTACAACACTCTAAAATGCGAGATTTAAATGAATTCACTTTTTTCTAGTTGTTCTTTTTTCCAAGTTCTTTATAGACTTACTTGGGCATGTGTATTTATCGTAACCTTGTATAGGTATGATGGTTTTTTTAAAAAACATTTCAACATTTGCGATTATTGTAAAAGTCTGAAGAAATCCTGCTACAACTCCCCTGAATGATTTAGCATAAATCAGGATTATCTATAACTTTAGCGCCGTTCACACTGAGCACACTACCCGGGTAGTTCAATTAACCCGGGAAGTTGGCTGAATTACCCGGGTAATAGCCCTCTATTACCCTGTTCACATAGACTACCCTGGTAAATCTGTTTTTAACTAGCAGGGTTGTTAGCTGTGGATCTGAATTACCCTGGTAATTAACCCTGTTCACAGTACTGAATTACCCTGGTAATTCACAAACTACCCTGTTAAGCTACACTGGTCAACACCGTTCACACTGAACCAGGGTAGTAATTTTTACCCCGTTCACATAGACTACCCTGGTAAATCTGTTTTTAACAAGCAGGGTTGTTAGCTGTGGTTCGGAATTACCCTGGTAATTAACCCTGTTCACAGTGCTGAATTACCCTGGTTATTCACAAACTACCCTGGTTATTCACAAACGACACCGTTCACAATGAACCAGGGTAGTTAGTAGTAATTTTAGCACTGTTCACAATAAGCACACTACCCGGGTAGTTCAGTCAACCTGGGAAGTTGACTGAATTACCTGGGTAATAGACTTCTTTGTGAACAGGGTATTTAGCGCAGTTCACACTGAGCAAACTACCCGGGTAGTTCAGTCAACCCGGGAAGTTGACTGAATTACCTGGTGTAATAGCCCTCTGTGTGAACGGGGTATAATAGACTTCTTTGTGAACATAGTATATGATACAACTCTGTGTTTTCTGTTCCATGCGCACTGTACACTATTCCATCACGGATCTGTCAGATGTTGCATAATGAAGGGGTGGATAGGAAGTCCAAGTGGTGGGAGAGGAGAGGTATGGTAATCTTACATTAAAAACTGGGCTTAGCCCGTGCGATCTTAACTTCTGCAATGAGGATGTTGTGGAAAATCCAAGGCCGGTATCATCTTACATAACTCTGAGTGTGAGAGAAGTGTGTCCTTCCCCTGGACCACACAAGTGCTAGAATCTCACAGCTCCGAGTGCATTGGTAGTAGAGGTCTGGACGTTATTAGTTGGATAGGTCCCATAGAACTTCTGGATTGCCAGTCATACATATTTATTCAGATGTCTAATGGAAGTACAATCCAGAATCTGTATATGTAATCCATACCTTCCAAACAAAGCACACATCTGATCATGTAAGCATAACACAAACACATTAAACACTGTCCATTGGTTAGCTTTAACCAGCAACTCTCCCAGTAACTGTATTTCATTGAATTTCCTCAAATCATTACATACTAAGCAAGGCGTATGACGAGAGAACTGTGACTACTCAAGGTCCATACTAATGTAAGATTGAGATAAAGCCAGAGCGCATTCCAAGGGATTATACAAATGCAATTCTCATTTGTCCCCAAGCAGAACAGCTGTCTAAATGATGTGCCCCAGCTAGTGAGGGTCAGCAAGGGTCAACAATGGATATATATATATATATATATATATATATATATATACTGTATATAATAACTATATATGTTTGTGTGTTATTCCCAGTTATTTATAACAATGAATCAGATTATATCATACACTGTGACATGTATTCTGGCACGTTATTCTGGATAACAAGCAGAACAAAGATTCTATGTTGTGATTTTTCCATAGCTTGAGCGTGATGTGGAACGGTATGTAAAAGTGCTGAAGCAAGATACTGAAAGACGCAGCACGATAGCACAGTTCATGCACCAAAAGACTATAAACACTGTGTACTTCAGTGTTGTGCATGCTGAAACAGGGACGAGCCAACAGCTAAGAGCTTAGTGGTGTTTAATGATGTATTGTGCACTCTCCTGGTCTCCTGCGACATTACATAACTGCTGCTTCTGGTAACCCCTCATGTGCAGCAGTCAACTAGATGGGAAGGGGGGTTAATGTCATAATGCGTATTAATTAAATCGAATGTGCCACAACACATTACACTGTTAGTAGACTAGGACTAGGAAACATCAGCTGTCACCTGTTATGCTGGTTGCAAATAATTAAATTGACCTCCCCTGCAATTCAACATGGTTTTGCCCATAAGAGTGTAACTCATGAGAGTGAAAAGCTGAATCTGGCCCATAGATAGAAATGACATAGATAGATAGATAGATAGATAGATAGATAGATAGATAGATAGATAGAAATGACATAGATAGATAGATAGATAGATAGATAGATAGATAGATAGATAGATAGATAGAAATGACATAGATAGATAGATAGATAGATAGATAGATAGATATGTGATAGATAGATAGAAAGATAGATAGATAGATATGTGATAGATAGAAAGATAGATAGATAGATAGATAGATAGATAGATAGATAGATATGAGATAGATGCACTTTGTTGAAGTGTGGGATGCTAGATATTAATGCATGATCTATAATCTATATAACACCAACCATTGAGATTGTATGGTCACATACCAGAGGGATACGTTAAGGCAATGGCATCTAGGTCTAAAAATCAAGTTGGGGTAGACTTTAGCTGGCATTTTCAAAATAAAATATATTATATTAATACATGTTCATTTAATATAAAGTGTCATGTGTATGTTTAGTGAACTAGAAAACTAGAGAGACTGTTTTTACAAAGGGTATATGTGAATTCCTTGCACAAACTGAGATTATCTTTGCCTGATTTACTTAATGATTCCCTATGGGAGAACGTTTGGCACACGACTTAACACGTTAAAGATGAATGTAATTAAGTATTAGCAAGCCCCTAATGTGTGTGGTCCTTGTAGCGTGCACAAGATCAGACCTAGCAGTGGACAGAACTGGAAAAGAGAAAGTTTTATTTATCCCTTTTATTTATTTATTAACAGTTGTTTATATAGTTATTTATATAGTGTACATATTATGCATTTCTTTCCAGAGCATTCACTTAAGTATCCGCCTCCATGCAGCTTCCAACCTTTATTATTTACCACAATATACTTAATGTTTCATTTGCCAGAAGCAAATTAACCCATGAATAACCTAGAGGGAACCCATATAACCATGTAGAGAACACACAAGGGGCAGGTGCTACAGGAGCTGTACTGAGAAAAGGCATCATTTCCCTGAGCTTGTGTTGAGTTGCATTGGAACTGATCAGTAGGATGTCTGTATTTGCCATTGTTAAAATGTTAGTCAATAATTGTCCACTACGGGGAAGATGTGACATTTAGGCGATGCTTTGGGGCCAATAAATCTATTGTTTAAATAATGTATGCAAAGTGTTTGTGGATACACTGATGTAACTATACAGTTCTCAGTTAAGAAGACGACCATGTTAATTCTATATAATGTAACTGTCAGCAGTATAGAAACTAAAAATTGGATTACAGTGTAATCCTAATGTCTCTATATGCATCATACCACCCAAGATTGTAAGATGAAAAAGATTAAGGCCTCTATTTATAAAGAATTAAAAAACGAAGCGTACCAGGCTCGCTTCACCTCTCTGCGAGCCTGGCAGCTTCGTTAC